>PVKH010005300.1:0-21254 GCA_004027955.1 Chaetophractus vellerosus
AGAAAAAAAAAAAAAACCAAACTGACAAGGAGAAGGAAATAAAACTCAAAGTAGGGAATGATTTAAATGCTACCAACTATCCGTTAAAATTTTCATTTCCACTACTATTAATCCTACCTCATCCAGTCAATTACCATTAGCCAAGAAGACAGAACAGGACAGGAAGGAAAAGCAAGTCTGACACATATCATCTTTTCCATGAAGCCATAACAGGACCCCTGTAAACTTATCGTAAGGTCAAGGGCAATGAAAGAGTCAGAAAAACATGCAAGTCATATTCTCTCTCTGAAGCTGTAAGGTTTCCCCCATAGGACAAGCTGCATGATCCAAGGGCTATTGTTTTAGGGCTTGAACTGCCTCTTACTGAACTGGAGACATACTCAGAAGAGCATAGAACCACAAAGTAGTTCCATCCCAAGTGAACAAAACAATGAGTGTTAACCTAGGAAAATACCTTGAGCTAAGAAGTACATACCTAAAACCCGCTCATTTTATTATTTACCAGTTTGGTTCATTGTTGCCATTGACTACTATATACATGTGTAAGATATGCATTAATCCAGAATATATTTTGTAAAGATATCCATTTGTTTTCAACACTCTGTACTCTTTAATGGTAATTATTCCTTTATTATGTTTTAAAATATAATATTTGGAAATATAAAATTATGTTTTATAGAATATTCATGTGTTATAAAGAATAAAAACTAATTCCTGTATGCAACCTAATTACTGGACTATTACCAATGACTTATATCTACACATGTGTTCTCCCTCTGTCTCATCCCTTGCAAGTAAACTACTACCATGAATTTTGAGTATATAATCACCTTGCTTTAAAAAAATAGTTTTATCACATGTATATGTGCTCCCAAACAATATTTTTAATAGATTTGCTTGTATCATGGGTTTTATAAGAATATTATCTTACAGGGTGTTACAAGTGTTCTGTATCTTATTTCCTTATTAGTAGTATGTTTCTAAAATGTATCTATGTTGTTGCATGTAGCCATGATAATATATTTTCATTGCTATAAAATATTCCATTCTGAGAGTAAACCACAGTTTATTTTTACCTTTTATCATCAATGACCATTTAAATTGCTTTCAGTTTTTCACTATTAGAAACAATCCTGCCAAAAAGCAATCGTGTACATACCTCCTGCCTCCTGGTGTGCATATCAAAGATTCCCTCTAGAATATATATATATATACACACCCACCTAGAATTGATGGATCATAGGATAGGCCAATAACCATCTTTACAGAGATAATGCCAAACTGCAATGCACAATTTCACCAGCAGTATTCAAGACTTCATGTTGATTTATATCCTTAACTATAATTGTGTATAAGTATGTATGCATGTTTTTTTTCAATGTTTAATTTACCTACAAAATCTACAGGGAAAAAAAACAATGCTGAATATATAGAATACCCTCTTAGGACTTTTTAGGAGCAGAGGATTTTATTGCTGCAGTTCAAAGAATAAAATTTATATATGTGAAAGCCAAGATAGACACTTTTTAAGTTAAATGGCTCTCTTGTTTAAAAGTTTTTATCATGTTATTGGATTTTCAGGTTTGTGTTAAATGAAATTTAAAAGATTGCTCATGAGATCGTTTAAACCTTTTCAAAATCTTCTTATAAACAGGTAAAAACCCACCTTCAGTACTTTAAAATATTTACAGCAATCTCAGTAGTTTGATTTTAAGGACTCCGATAGTACATGTGGCTATTTTGCATACACAGTATGTCATTAACACTCTCTAACAGTGAGAAATGTAGAATCTAGTTTGCCATACCCTCCCCGTGTTAATCCTTGTGATGGAGTAGGTTGCTCAATTATACCTGTGCCATACTAGGGTAACTGTGTCTACGACAGTATAAAATCCAATTATCTAAAAATATATAACTGTCAAATTCCCAGGAAATACATAATTTATAACTGAATTTATATATTCAGAAGCCTTTGTAGTGTTCTTAAAATTATTTTTAAAAATATAAAGTATATTTAACATTAAATGAAAACAAGGAACTGAAAAATATAACCACAGTAGTGGCTGAAGTATAGTATCTGGTTAAACAAAAATTATTTCTCAAAACATCTATAATTTCTTACGACATAATGGAGATGAGTTTTCCTCATCAGATTGAGGTTAGCCTGAGGAAAACTCATCTCCATTATGCATGCATGTTTTGCCACTTCTAATCAATCTAATGTTATCTCATTGGAATATAAATTTTTGATTACATTGTGCAAATTGTTTGAAAAATTTGCAAACTCTTATTGTTAATATGGGTTTTCTCTAATATGAGTGACTATTAATAATTTTTCTCCGTAGTGAGGGGGAATTATTGTCATTTTCTTATTTACTTTTAGCCATTCTTTATGTATTCTGGATAATAATCTCTTACCTATCATAAGTCTCACAAACATAATCCTTCAGTATTTGGTTTTTCTTTTTTTGGTTTTCATTTTATAGTGTCTTCTGATGAATAAGAATACTCAATATTAACATCTAATTCATCATTAATTTTTTCATGGCTTTTGCTTTTTGAATATAGTTTTAAAATGCCTTCCCTCCCATGGTAAGAAAGATTTTTAAAATATTTTCTTCTAAAATATTTCAAGTCTGCTTTAAGATTTTAAGTCCTTTCTACATTTTTATTTTATATATGGTGTGATAAAGATGATCAATTTCGTTTTTTCAACTTGGGTAACAATTATCTTGGCACCATATATTGACTTCTGTTTTTAACTTTGTTCACTAATATTCAATGCAGCCACTCTTATATATCAAAGTTCCATAAATGCATGGGCCTATTTCTGACCTCTCTATTCTAGTCCACTGATGTGTTTGTCTATATCTATGATGATACCACCCTATATTATTATGGTTTTACAAAGATCTTGATATCCATTAGAGAAATTGCCATCACATTATTACTCTAGTCCAAGTGTCTTGCTTAATTTTTACCATTTCTTCTTCCATATAAATCCTAAGATCAGCTGTCAATGTTCACAAATAACCCAGTTTGGATTTCACTGAAATTACATTAATTTTATAGAATAATTATGATAGCTTTACCCTCTTGTATCTTCATATCAAAGTCCATGGGAAATCTTCCCATATATTTAGATGTTTTTTTTATCTCTTCAAAGGTTTAATCAGTTTTGGCATTAAGTTCTTACACATCTTTTGATTCCTATGTATATTGTAGAGATTGTTATTATTGTAAATTACATTTTAAAAGTTATTTTCTATTGCCAGTGTATAGAAATGAAATAGATTTTATACTGCTCTTATACAGAATTACCTTGCTAAACACTTATTTGTTCTAAAAATTTGTAAATTATTTTGAAATTTTATGTACAAAATAATATCATCTCTAAATAACCACAGCTATGTTTAATCCTTTCTGCTTCTATAGTTTTTCATTAATTTTCCTCATACTGCATTGAGCAGGACATTCATTAAAAAAGAAATGAAACCAATGAGAAGTGTAAGGAAGAAACAACCTATTATTGTTGTTAAATGACCTGAAAATTCTACAGAGAAATTGACATATTAAGATTGCTGGATACAAAAATTTAAAAATTCATTTCTATATACCAGCAATAGTTATACAATGAAATTTTTTAAATGACATAATTTATAATAGCATAATACCTAGATATAAAGCTTAAAAATATATACAAGATGTATATTTAGAAATATATAAAACTTTATTGAAGCACATTAAAATATAAATAAGGAAATGGAGAGAAATCATGTTTATGGATCAGTAGATCCCAAACTATATAGATGTTAGCTTAATGTAAGTCCAAGTGATTTCCCAATTGATATTTTCCTGTGATATAATAATAATTTTGTAAAGTTATAAGAAAGAGCAAAGAAAAATCAGCCAAATCATCTTGAAGACAAACAATGGTCAGGAACTTCCTCTACAAGATATCAAATCTATTATAAATATATAATAATTTAAACAGTAAGGCATAACTGCAAACATGGTTAAATAGATAAATGGTCTAGAACACAAAGCCTGTAAAATGACCTAAACATAATATTACATCTCCCCTATATTAGCATAAGTTGGACGTAATGTAGTAACCAAAAAAAAAAAGAAAGAAATCAAAATTTCAAGAGTTTGCAATAACAGAAGTTTATTTTTTACTCAGTTGCTGCTCTGCTCCACATTTCCTACTCTAGGATCTAGGTTTAAACAGAAGTTCCTATCTGGAACACCCTATTCTAATGTCAAAGGGTAGGACAGATGGCAAAACCACGCATTGGCTCCTAATACGTCTGCCCAGAAATGTTACATCTTTTTAACTAAAGCATGTCAAGTGATCAAGACAGACATTGATGAGTCAGGAAGTATAATCTACCTCTCCAAGGGGAGCATTTCATAAGTCCCATCAAATCATGACATTATGCTCAATATCCAGGATCTCAAGACAGCCTCTATATGCTTCTGCATGTGTTTCCTCTTGACCAGGAGACCTATAACCCAAAACACAAACGAATAAGTTATCTCTACACTGCCTCCCCACATACACACACAATATATCCTAAATACAATGGTTGAGCAGAAACAGGATCACTATTATAAACACTTTTATTATGAAGTAGGAAATATAGAAGGCTTTGGCAGTCTAGGTCATAGTGATACTGAAATCCTACATAATACACATTGCAAGGGGCCTCTAATGTCAGGGTAGAGAATGGTTCTAGAATTGGAGGCTTCCTCTACTCTCTGTAAGTAGCTTCCCAGACCACTCTTGAATCTTGGCTTTGACATCAGTGAGATCCACCTTTTTCATAATCCTTACCATACCTGAAAAACACAATTAAAAATACCCCATTCTTGGGGGCTGGGCAATTTTTTTAGCCTTCTTGCCTACAGCAGGTTGGGGGCCCAAACATTTTAAGTCATGAACAGAGTATCTTTTAGTTCAGGTTTGTACTAAAACTCCTTGGCTTTTTATCTGTTTGATTCCAATTAGCTCCTTGTGCCAATAGACACACCCACAGTTCTTTCTGAGATGTGCCTCTCATTAGATTTAATGACAGGTCCCTGTAGCTTATTGTGAATCCTTGGGGAAAGGCACAACCTTAGATGCTTCTTCCTGAATTATTTTGACAAAGGATTGAGTGGGCACCACATTAATCAAATCTGAGATTTTAACAAAAGACATAGTGGCTACACCCTTGACTTGGTCTTTGCTAGAGGCCTTAGCTTTATTTTTTTATGTTTTTAAACATATTTATTAAGATGTAATTTTAATACCATACAGTTCACCCTTTTAAAAATGTAGAATTTTTCTTTATTATATTCAGAGATATAGGCCTTAGCTTTAAAGAGCCATTGTCACTCAAAGAAATTCTTGATTCTAATTTTTTTTATTGTGTTAGGGATGAGAAACAATTGCATCTTTCACCCACACAAGATACAGAATTTTTGGATTCTCTCTGCTCTCTTTTATCCCTGCTTATCAGCCAGCCTATTGTTTCCTGAGTTCATATTTTTTTTTTGGTAACCTGTCCAATGCAGCCAATATCAATCAAGTCATTCTGGTAATACTATGGTTCCTACTCTCTTTACTGACAGCACAAGTGTTTTCAATGCACTATCTGCCTTCCAAGTTTTTTTCAGGTGACAGGCTCACCAAGGCCAAGATGATGAAAATAAAACCTATACACTAAGATAAAATATTTGCAAACCATATATCCAGTATGATAAAGATTGGATATCTACTATATACAATGAGCCTTCAAAATTCAACAATATATAATACAAACAACCAATTAGTTAATGGGCAAAGGCATGAACAGAATTTTCACCATATAAATGGCTAATTAACTCATGAAAAGACGAAAAGAAACACAATGACATATCACTAGACACCTATCAGAATGGCTAAAATAAAATTTAGTGGCAATACCAAATGCTGAAAATGATGCTGGAGAAGCTGGATCATTTATACTTACTGGTGGAAATGTAATATGGTTTAACCACTCTGGAAAAGAATTTGACAGTTTATTTAAAAAGTAAACATGCAAATGCCATATAACCTAGCATTTTCACCTCTAGATATTTATTCTAAAGAAATGAACATTTATGTTCATGCAAAAACCTATACATGATTGCAGCCAAAATCTGGAATCAGCTTAGCTGTTCTTCAACAGATGAATGATTAGACAAACTCTGATACATCCATATTGTGGAATAATTTTCATCAATAAAAAGAAATAAATTATTGATACCCTCAACAATTTTGATGAGTCTCCAGAAACTATGCTGTACTTAAAAAGCCAAGATGGCATCATCATCAAGATGGCAATGTAAGACATCCCCAAGAACATTTACCCTTAAAGACAGCTAAATAAAAGGGCAGATTCAACTTTCTTGGAACGCTGGAGGATGATAGAGGCTGGAGAAAGACTCCACAAATGGTGAATCAACTTTTTTAAAAAAAATTTTAAAAGAGGTAGGAAAGCAGCATGACCTGCCAGTCTGGACACCTCCCCCATGCATGGTTCAATGCAATTTAAGACACACACAGTGGCAGCAATATTTTGGCCCAGACACCTCCTCCTGTAGTCACTGACCACATACCCATCCACAGCAGTGACTTAGAATCCCATGCACAATCAGGCAGGGAACCGAAGGCCACAGAGTCCCAAGGCAGGGCCCTAGTAGTTGGTGTGCCTGTGTGGGCATACAGAGCAGTCCCATGGAAGTCAGAGTGACCCACTGTGGAACTATTGGCACACTCCCAACCTGCTTCATAATTGCTGGTGCACCCAAACGAAAATAAATTAGATGTTTTGAACGGTGACCCCATATGACTCTTTAGGTCAGGATCCTCTAACATGGAAGTTACTTGAGGGAGAAAAGCAGCACAAAATGGGAAACTAAACTGCTCTAAGGCAGGGAGTAGACCCAGGGCTGAAAGCTCCAGTGAAAGTGTAGTCCAGAGTGTGGGAAGGAGTTGAGCAATAAGAAGAACATCTTTATAAAAGCAAAGAGAATAGCTCAGGACTCCCAATGGAGAAACAGAGGAATGGAAATCCTCTCCTGGAGGGGAAACAGTTGCATAGAATAAGGAATCGTAAAGTTACTGTGCATGCCAAAGGCAAGAGGCAGGTGCAGAGAGACCTGAGAAAATCCAAACTATTAGATATAAGCTGCTCTAAAGGTTTGGTATGAACTGGACCAAACATTGAACAAGAGCCCTAGAGAGATAAATTGACTTCCAGAGTTAGCACATCAGAACAATGCCCAGACATCAACAGAAGATCCCAAGTCAAAGAAACAGAAGCAGATGGTTCACTCAAGGGAACAAATTAAAACTTCAGAGGAAATGCAGACAATGGAACAACTAATCAAAGGCCTTCAGTCAAATCTCTTAAATAAATTCAAGGATATAAAGAAAATATGGATAGAAATAAACTAAATTTGGATGTAGAAGTAAATTATACAAGGAAGACAATGTGTGATCAAAAAGAAGAATTAGAACATTTAAAAAGGAACATAACAGAACATATGGGATAAGAAGCATATTAATGTTAATTTAAAATACACTGAGGCTACTTTGAACAGGCAGAAGAAAGAATCAACAAAGATTAGAGTGGAGGTAAATGGAATGGAGAATAAAAAACAGTAGAATAAAATAATCCAAAAGTTGATTCTTTGAAAAAATCAATAAAATTAACAAACCTTTGGCTAGGCTGACAACGAAAAAAAAGAGAGAAGATGCATAAAACGGAAATCAGGAATCAAAGTGGGGACATTACTACCAACCCCACAGAAATAAAAAGATTTAAAGGGGATAATATAAATAAATATACACCAACAAATTAGATAGCCTAGATGAAATGGACTAATTCCTAGAAACACGCAAACTGTCAACCCTGGGGCTCAAGAAGAGGTAGAAGATCTCAAAGACCAATAACAAGTAAAGAGCTGGAATCCATAATCATAAAAGTCCCCAAAAGAAAGGATTAGGACCGGATGGCTTCACTGTAGGATTCTACCAAACATTCAAAGATGAATTAACATGAAACTGCTTAAATGCTTACAAAAACTGTAGAGGTGGGAATACTTCCTAACTAATTTTATGAGGCCAATGTCACCCTCATACCAAAGCCAGATAAAGATACCACAAGTAAAAAGTATTACAGGCCAATATCCCTTATGAGTATAGATGCAAAAATCCTCATCAAAATACTAGCAAACCAAATCCAACAGCATATTTTTTTAAATTATACAACATTTTCAAGTGGGATTTATCCCAGGCATGCAAAGATGGTTCAACATAAAAAAATTAATGTAATACGCCACTTTAATAGAACAAATGGCAGGGGGGGGGTGGATCACATGATCATCTGAATTGATGCAGAAACGGAATCTGACAGCATTCAGCACTTCTTCCTGATAAAAACACTCAGAAAACTGGGAATAGAAGGAAAAATCCTGACATGATAATGGACATTCATGAAAAACCCAGAGCTTACATCATACTTCATGGTAAAAGACTGAACACTTCCCCCTGTGGTGGTTTGGAGCTATGGCCCCCAGGAAAACATGTTCTTAAACTTAATCCATTCCTGAGGTGTTTGTGAACTCTGGTAAATAGGACCTTTGGACGAGGTTACTTCAGTTAAGACCAATCCAGCTGAATCAGGATTGATCTTAAGTCTACTACTGAAAGTTTTATAGGGACGTCCACAGAGAGAGAGAAAAGCCACAGAAAGGAGCCAGAAGCTGAAGTTCAACAGAATTCACAAGAGAATGGAGAAGCCAGAAAAAGGTTGTCATATCACAGAAAAGCCAATAACCAACATGACCAGCAGCCAGCCCTGGAATATCACAGTCTTCTGGGAGAAAATATTGCCTTGATGATGCCTTCATTTTGGATTTCTCCTAGTCTCAAAACCATGAAACAATAAATTCCCATTGTTTAAGCCAACCCATTGCATGGCATTGCTTCAGCAGCCAGGAAACTAAACTACCTCCTTAGATCAGGAGTAAGACAAGGATACCCATTGCCCCTATAGTTATTCAACATTGTACTGGCAGTTCTAGCCCAAGCAATTAGGCAGGGAAAAAGAAATAAAATATATCAAAATAGGAAAGGAAGAAGTAAAATTCTCTCTATTTGCATACAACACGATCATCTTATGAAAAACCCACAAAAAGCTACTAGAGCTGATAAATTCAGCAAAGTAGAAGGGTGCAAGAGCAGCCCTCAAAATTCAGTGGTGTTTCTATACACTAGTGGTGAACAATCCAAAGATAAAATCAAGAAGAAAAAATTTTCATTTGCAATAGCAATTAAAGAATCAAATATCTAGGAATAAATTTAACCAAGGATGTATAGGACTTGAACATGGAAGACTAAAACATTGCTGCAAAAAGTTAAAGAAGACCCACATAAATGGAAGGATATTGCATGTTCATAGATTGGGAGACTAAATATTGTGAAAATGTCAATTCTACCCAAAGTAATTTACAGATTCAATGCAATTCCAATAAAAATTCCAACAGACTTCTCTGTGGAAATGGAAAAGCTAATCATCAAATACATGTGGAATTGTAAACAGCCCCAAGTAGTCAAAACCATCTTGACAATGAAAAAAGTTGGCAGACTCACACTTCCTGTTTTTTTAACTTATTACAAAGATAGAGTAAGTTAAACAGTGTGGTGCTGTTACAAGGACAAACATATAAACCACTGTAATCAAATTGAGAGTTCAAAAATAAACCCTCACACCCTTTGGCCTGCTGATTTTTGACAAGGATGCTAAGTCCACTCGGTGGGGGGAAGCATAACCTCTTCAACAAATGGTACTGAGAGAACTGGATAGCCATATGCAAAAGAATGTAGGTGGACCCTTTCCTCACACCATATGTAAAAATTTACTCAAAGTGGATCAAAGATTTAAATATATGAACCAAAACTATAAAACTCTTAGAGAAAACATAGGGAAATATCTTCAGGACCTTGTGCCAGGCAGTAGTATTTTAGATTTTACATCAAAAGTGTGAGCAAAAATAAATTTAAAAAAATGGGACCTCACAAAAATTAGAAACTTCTTATACATTAAAGGACCTTATCAAGAAAGTAAAAAAGACAACTTACAGAATGGGAGAAAATATTTAGAAACCATGTGTCTGATAAAGGTTTAATATCCAGAATAAAGAACTTATAGAGCTGAAAAACAAAAAGACAAACAACCTAATTTAAAAATTAGGGAAAAAAGACTTGAATAGACATTTCTCAAAAGAAAATAAACAAATGGCCGATAAATACATAAAAAGATGCTCAACATGATTAGACATCAGGGAAATACAAATCAAAACCATAATGAGACAGCATCTCATACCGACTAGCATGGCTTCTATTTAAAAAATGGAAAATAACTGTGGAAGAGGATACAGAGAAATAAAAACAATCGACCATGGTTGGTAGGAATGTTTGTGCAACCACTGTGGAAAGCAGTTTGGCAATTCCTCAGAAAGTTAATTATAGAATTACCAAGTGACTTGACAATGCCAATTCTAGATATGTACCCACAAGAATTGAAAGCAGGAACTCAGACAGATATTTGCACACACCAATGTTCATAGCAGCATTATTCACAATTGCCAAAAGGTGGAAGCAAGCCAAGTGTCCATTAATAGAAGAATGGCTAAACAAAATGTGATATATACATACAATGGAATATTATTTGGCTGCAAAAGGGAATGAAATTATAATGCCTATTATGACATGGATGAACCTCAAAGACATCATGTTGAGTAAAATTAAGCAGACACAAAAAGACAGATACTTTATGATCTTACTTATGTGAAATAAGCAGAATATTCACATTTATAAAATCAAAGTAGAATAGAGGTTACTAGGGGGCGGCGGAATGAGGGAAATGGGGAGTAATAGTTTACTTACTATAGAATTTCTGTTTGGGGGGATAGAAAAGTTTTGGCAATGGATGATGGTGATAGAGGCACAACTTTGTGAGTGTAATTAATACCACTGAATTGTATATTTTAAAAGGGATAAAAAGAGAAATTTTAGATTGTAGATCAGTTACCACCAAAAAAGCATTGAACTATATAACAGAAAGCAAACCCTAATATAAACAGCGGGCTAAAGTTAGTATAATTATAATAATCTTGTTTCTTCAATTTTATCAAAAATACCACACTAAAGCAAAATGTTAATGATTTTTCTGTAAGGTTACAACTCCTCTAATGGAAAAAGAAAGAAACTGAAAAAGTAAATAAAGCACAAGCAAAAGAAAAAAGAAAAAATGAAAAAACAAATAAATGAGACTTCATCAAAATCAAAATCATTTGTGCTCAAAAGGATACCACTTTTTTTAAAAGGCCAGTTTCAAAGGGTTACATGCTGTAGGATTCTATTTACATAATATTTTTTAAATGACAAAAGTTTAGAAATGGAGGACAGCAGTTAAAGATAGGGAGAGAGGGTGGAGGGGAGGCAGGAGGGAGATGGGTATAGTTATAAAAGGACAGGAGCATCCTTGTGTTGGCCTTCTTCATTATCTTGACTGTGGCAGTAGATACTCGAACTTACATTGGTCATAAAATTGTGTAGAACTTCTTCCATTGCTAGGATCACAATAAGTCTATAGTAGAATACCAAGGCCAGTGGAGGTTCTGAGGGCAGGGAGAGGGAAAAACAGGTGTAATACAGGGGCATTTTCAAAACTTGGGAATTGTCCTGAATGACATTGCAATAACAGATACAGGTCATTTTATCTCTTGCCATAACCTAAAGAATTGGGTGGGATTGAATGTAAACTACAATATAAACTGTAATCTATGCTTAGTGACAATGCTCCAAAATGGGTTCATCAATTGTGGTGAATGTACCACACTAATGAGGGATATTGTTGATGTGGGAAAGTGTGGGAGATGTGGGGAGTGGGGCATGTGAGAATCCCCTATATTTTTAATGTAACATTTATGTAATCTAAGTATCTTTAAAAAAATAAATAAAAATAAATTGTGTAGAATGTAATAGACGCATAGACATACAAATGAGTACAAGTAAAACTAATGAAATCTTATTAATATTCATGGGTTTTTATCAATGTCAGTATCCTGTTTGTAATACTATATCATAATTTTATAAGATCTTGCCATTGGGGGAAACTTGACAAAATGTACAGGGCAGCTTGCTACATTATTCCTTAAAGCTGCATTTGAATCTACAATTAACTCAGTGAATGAAAATTCAAAACAATGTATTAAATTGAAAGTAATTTAATTATACAAAATCTATTAGAGTCTGCACAGTATGATAACAAAAAAAAAATCCTGGTATGAAGAAATTATCTTCAAAGTTCATGTAACCCAACAAGGAATAAATAAATGTCTGGGTTTATCAAAATAACAGGAAAATGCCAAATGAGTACTCATTCATGAAAAGATTATTGCTAAAATTCAAATGAAATGTTACTGAATAGGATATACCAAATGTAACTCCTACTTTAGTGGCCTGATATAATAATAGAAAGTTCTTCAAAGTCTAAAAGCTAAATAAGTAGACCCTTGAAAAGAAGTAATTTTTTAATCTTATCCCTAGACTGTTGTAGGTTTGATTTCTTACAGAATAATGAAATCAGAGTTACATTGTTGAAATGTTCTTTTTCGTATTTAGCTACCTTGAATCATTTTCTTGAATGTAAGGGACATTCTGTGGTAAATAAAAGTTGCTGGAATCCATTCCTCTGTTTCATATTTTTTCTGACTCATAGTCTGTTTATTTCTTATTGTTTGCATTTATTCTTCCAGCAGAAGGGAAAGTTGTGATGAAAAAGTTTTGGGATGGCGTAAAAGCTTTTGAAGATGAGTTAGAAGATACTATAAAACTAAGACCTCATGATTTACAGCCACACATTTTAAAAATAATATTTTCCTAGTATTCTGTTCCTGATTCGCAAATTCTTGCCTTTTACAAAACATTTCTAATAAAATACATATCTTAGATTTCTTTTATATATAGTAACAAAATTTCTATAACTTACTAATAATTTATAAGTTCTCCGGAGTTTGACTAAAAATATCACTCACTTGAACATTTTTTATCAACTCCCAAATCAGAATAGATCAACTAACAAGATAAGTCTTTTAAATTGTCTCTTTGAAGAGGAAATCACATAATTCAGAAAAAAAATTTTAAGTACACAGCACTCTCTTATAAGATGTATAAATGAATTGATTCTGATATCCTAGTTAACCAGTTATTAGTTATTCAAGTAAAATTTATCCAGCTCTACTTTGACTTCGCCTCAGATTAGAGAATCATACTTTTCAGGATTTTTAAATATATGCATTTTATATATGATCCCTCTTTGATTCTGTATGTTTGTATGTATGTATGTATATCTTACTATGCCTTTGATTTTCCTCAACTTTGGAAGAAACTTTTTTAGACATTATTGTTTGTTATATGAAATGATTACTTATTCAACATACTTCTTGAATGACAGCCTTCTCATTTTTTCAAAGGACCAAAGGTTGATGTGCAATATCTACAGGATATTTTGAACAATATAGGGATTGAACTAACAGATAAAGAACAAACGATGCTGCTAAAAACACTTCCAGTTGATGGTGAGCCATAGAGATGCTGATGTTGCCTGCTAGAGAGCTTAGTTTTATGAGACTGTGAGAGAAGTTTTTTTTTAACTCTCTCTGTTTAGCATTTTTAAAAATACAATAAAAATATAAATAATTAAAAAAACATTATTTTTAAATTATGTAGCTGCACCTTCACACTTTTTAACTATATGTCAGGTCATCAGGACTAGCAAATGTTTTAATGTCATCCCCTCTAGTCAATGACAGAACTGTCACAAGAAATAAAATGAGAGAAAGTGATGGGGTGAGAGATTTTTAGAAAGACTGAACAGAAAATGTCAGAGAAGAAAAAAAGGATTATCAGTATAATAGTGCCCAATAACAATTGTCTCAGGTGTTAAAAATTGCATAATTTATCACACTGAAATCGTTTTTCCTTCCGTGCTCCATTTTTTTACTAGAGATAAGAATACAGATATTCAGTAAACAATGAGAATTATTTCTGAAATTAAGAAATATATATATACTATCTTTATGAGCATCTACTTCATATTTTGTCTGATTAAATTGTTCTTTGCATTGCAGCTGCTGGGAAGATCTCTAAAAATAGATTGTTTGATGGTGTAAAGTCCCTCAAAGGTGAGGAAAAAGCAATTTGAGATTTAAGATTTAAATTTTTATCATTAAGAGTTTTAACCAAGTCACCCGTACTATGGATTGTTTTTTAAATTTAGCGTCTTTCATATTATAAATGTATTTTGCTATATAGTGTCCTGATTTCTTTTATTTTTGTAGGATGTCCTACACTCTCTTATATTTATCAAAACATAACACTCAAAGTATAATTTGAACTTCAGGTAGATACCACAAAATGTGTTCAGAAAATTGTCTAAAAGCAAAGAACAAAATATAAATCTTGCTTATTATCAGGATTGGGCATTGATTTCTAATAGAATTAAATACATTAATGAAGTTTCATATGTCTTCTAGATAGAACATACATTTTTAGAAATCCAGTTAAGAAAAAAATAAAACCAAGTGCACAAGCTTGGGGCTGTGGTTTTTTTTTCTGCCATCTTTCCTCATACCTTAGTACAGAAAAAGAAGAGGGAAAGGGGAGAACTAAGAAAAGAGGTAGAAGCTCTGCCACTTGGTACCTACTAAAAGGAGTCTTCTGCCTAAGACAGAATGCCCTCTGGCATTCCTGAGACCTTTAAAAGTTTATTTGGGAGTTTTTCATGTTGCTGCCCATTTTATAACAAATTGTCAAGTGTTTTTATCAGCTTAATTGAGTGTTACCTTAGAAATGAAGCATTATTGCTAGAAGCTTGATTTGCCAGTCTCTCTGTAGTTCTATTTCCAAATCTATCCCACAGGAATATCTTATATATTCCAAATCTGTAAGTCTCCTGTTTTATAGATTTTAGAATAAGTTTCCCTCTCCATATACTTCCAGACCCAACTCATGCTTCAACTTCTGAACATTTTTAGCTAAAGCACCACTGATATCATTCTAGGGAGTGAATGATAAATATATATTCTTAACTAGTGCAAAAAGTTTCTACTTTAAAATATTCATAAAAGTATCCTGTACTCATAAACTATTTTCATTGCCTGAATAAACCAGATGTAGGATAATTTCAAAGTTCAAATGACAACCAGTTGTAATTTTCTGGCAACTGAGGATTTTCCCAAAATTCCTCTCTACTAAGCATTCAATTAGTTGTCATTAACCTCAGTTGCAAAACACCTTAATAAATTATTTGTACAAAAGTTTAAGATTCTCTAATACAGTGTTAAACTGAAGTTTGGAATTCATGTTTAAAAAGAATAATAGCATTTCAGAGAAAAGGATTATATTTTCACTTACTCAACTTTTTCATTGTAGTAAAACATTTTAATATAATAATATAGAGCATTAATATATTATGATATATATTTTTCATATTTAATCAGTTATCACTTTTTATATCTCTTTCTTAAGGAGGGAAAGTTAAAAGAAGTAAAATGAATACTGTTCTAGAAAACGTGGGAATGAAGCTCACAGAAAAGGAACTTAAAAGTATAGCAGATAACCTACCAGTTAATGGTGAGCAGTAGCTATTTCTGTGTTTTTCTGCAGAGTTCTTGCTTGTGAACTGATATATGAAAATTTCAAAATATGTTTTACCTGAGCCTAAAGGAAGTATAGGGTAGCTTACAGTGGAACCCAGTCCTAAAGTGAAAAGGATATCCTGTTTAATTTTTTAAAAATCCTAAATTATCAATCTGTTTCCCTGTTGATGCCTAGTTTTACAGAGAGGCCAATATATTTGTCCACCTAGGGAATAGTCAGCAGATAGAATAAAAATTGTATTGATTATGTTTAATAGTGACCATTTATTCACTAAAATTTCATTTCTGAACTATTCCTATCTGAAGGAATTTGCTGTTTTTATTTTATATGCCCTCCCTTAGTGCTTTTAAAGCTCATTTTTTGTTTTTTTGTTTTTTTCTTAAAGGAGGTACCGGGATTGAACCCAGGACTTCATACATGGAAAGCAGGCTCTCAAACCACTGAGCTATACCTGCTCCCCTCCTTAGTAGTTTTATAAATCTCACTTTTTAACCATTGACTATTTGCTGAAGATATACATATTTTCTCTCTTTATAGTCTTCTCTGGAAGATAATTATATCTTAAATCTTGTAAGACATCTATATCAAACACCTCAAACAGCTGTCCAAATTTCATTTCATTAGAATTACTTATTCCACATCTTCTTAAATTGAGTCTTACTTTTGTCTACCTCATCACCCAACTCCAAAATTCCACACCTGATTAATTAACTTATCCTGCCTATTTAGACCCCTAAATGCTTTTTAATTCAATTCTATTTCTTTGTCTCTGTATGCCTGCCCACATTACTAGTTCTTTCATCTCTGGCTTAGACTGCAAGAGCAGTCTCTCTGCCTATAATTTTGTTACTTTTAAATCCATTCTGCACATAATGGACAGAATGTTCCACATATATGTAAATCTGATACCTGCTTAGGGTTTCTTACTCCCTCTCTATCCTTTTCTTCTTTTTCTACTTTCTTGGCTCTTGTTTCTCATAATTTGAACTTCCTTAAGGCTGGTAATGAGAGTCCCTAAATTATATTATCTACTTCTGTAGCCTCTAAATTCTATTTGTATGATAATGACTTACTCATGTAATTCATTATCATTTACTACTACTATCATATACTAGTAATATCATATATTACTAATGTGTATATCCCTAACATAAAACTCTTTTTGGATCTTTATTTTGTTTTTCCATTACCTCCTTACAAGTCATTATCATATACTACTACTATCATATACTAGTAATATCATATATTACTAATGTATATTTCCCTAATGTAAAACTCTTTTTGGATCTTTATTTGGTTGTTCCATTACCTCCTTACAATCCCCACTTGGACAGTTCACATAATATCTGACTTAACTTGTTTCTTTCTCTTTTTTTCTCCCCCTCACCCCCATTGTTTGCCCTCCCTATCTGCTCTCTGTGTGTTTTGTTGTGTGCTCTCTGTTTATGCTCGTCTTCTTTTTAGGAGGCACCAGGAACTGAACCCGGGACCTCCCATGTGGGAGGGAGGTGCCCAATTGCTTGAGCCACCTCTGCTCCCTGTTTATTGTGTCTCTCGTGTTTCCTCAGTGTGTCTCCTCATTGCATCATCCTGTTGCGTCAGTTCACCACACCAGCCCATCAGGTCGGCACACTGTCTTGCTCTCCTTCTTTAGGAGGCACCAGGAACTGAACCCATGACCTCCCATGTGGTAGGCGGGCACCCAACTGCTTAAGCCACATCCTCTTCCTTTAACTTATTTCTGAGCTCTTGATTTTCGTACTAAAACTCATTCCTTCCCCATCTCATTTCAAGACATCACCTCTGTAGTTTTTCTGTCATATAATGTCTTTATTTAACTTTGGTAAGAGATTAATTCTGGCCTCATAGAATGAGTTAGGAAATGTTCCCTCATCTTATATTTTTTGGAATATTTTGTGAATTAACATTCTTCTTTGAATGTTTGTTAGAATTCACCAGTAAAGCCATATGATCCAGGACTTTTCTTTATTGGGGGTTTATACCTACTGGTTGAATCTCTTTACTTGCTTTAGGTCCATTGGGATTTTCTATTACTTCTTTAGTCAGTGTATTAGTTAGCCAAAAGGGGTGCCTTTGCAATATACCAATATTGGCTGGTTTTTATAAAGGGTATTTATTTGGGGTAGAAGCTTACAGTTACCAGGCCACAAAGCATAAATTTCTTCCCTCACCAAAGTCCATTGTCACGTGTTGGAGCAAGACAGCTGCCAATGTTTGCCAGGGTTCAGGCTTTTTGGGTTCCTCTCTTCCTAGGGCTGCACTTCTCTCTGGGCTTAGCTTTTCTGTTTCCTCCACAAGGCCAGCTGTAGATTATCAGGTGAATGGTTCATGTCTCTTCTCCTGGATGGTTTTCTCCAACATCAGAACTGCTTCTCAAAAATCTGCTTCTCAAATCTGCTCCCTCTGTCTTTGGCCTTGCCTTTTATACTTGAGACCACACCCAACGAGGGGCGGGGCTCAATGCCCTACTGACGTGGCCCAGTCACTGCCCTAATCATAACCCAATCATGCCCAGATGAACAGATCAGTTTACAAGCATGATTCAGTATTGATTTTTGGAATTCATAATTATATCAAACAGCAACAGTCAGTTTCAGTAATTTGTGTCTTTCTAGAAATTTGTCCATTTCTTAGAGATTATCTAATTTATTGGTGTACAATAATTCATAGTATTCTTTCATAATCCTTTTTATTTCTGTAAGGTTGGTAATAATGTCCCCACTTTCATTTCTGATTTTAGTTATTTACATCTTCTCTGTTATTTTCTTTGTCTGTCTACTTAAAGGTTTGTCAATTTTGTTGATCTTTTCAAAGAACCAACTTTTGGTTTCATTGACTTTCCGTTGTTTTTCTATTCTCTATTTCATTTATCTCTGATCTAATCTTTATTATTTCCTTTCTTCTTGCTAACTTTGATATATTTTGCCCTTCTTTTTCTAGTTTCTGAGGTTATAAAGATAGTTTTTTATTTAAGAATTTTCTTCTTTTATAATTCAGGCATAGCTATAAATTTCCCTCTGAGCACTGCTTTCACTGATTGCTATAAGATCTGATATGTTATGTTTTCATTTTCATTTTTCACTTATTATTTTCTAACCTTCTTTGTGGTTTCTTCTTTCACCCGCCAGCTGTTTGAGAATGTGTTGTTTAATTTCCACATATTTGTTAACTTTCCAGTTTCCATGTGTAATTGATTTCTATCTTAATTCCATAGTGGTCAGGGAAGACCCATTTGTGTGATGTGAATATTCTTTTACTTATTAAGACTTTTGTGACCTAATATATAATCTACCCTGTAGAATAATAGATGTGCACTTGAAAAGAATATGTATTCTGCTGTTATTGGGTGGAGCATTCTTCATATGTCTATTATATTACTTGGTTTACAGTGATGTTCAGGACCTCTACTTCCTTTCTGATCTTTTGTCTAGATGATCTATCCATTATTAAAAATGATCTATTGATGTCTCCAACTATAATTGAAGAACTGTCCATTTCTCCCTTCAATTTGTCAAAATTTGCTTCATAATTTTGGGGGCTCTGTGCATATATGTTTATTATTATTATTATACTTTTGAAGAATTGACTCTATCAGGATAGAGTGTCTTTTGCTTCTTGTAACAGTTTTGACTTAAAGTCTGTTTGCCTGAAATTAGTACAGACACCCCATCTCTTTGTTGGTTACTATTTGCCTGGGATATTTTTTATTTTTTTCCATCCATTCACATTCAATCCATTTATGTATTTGGATTTAAGATTAGTGTCTTGTAGACAACATATTGTTGGATCATGATTTTTATGTATTCTATCAATCTCTGCCTTTTGATTAGGGAGTTTAATCCATTTACATTAAAATAATTACCAATAAGGTAGGACTTAGATCTGCCATTTTACTTTTTATTTTTTATGTCTTACAACTTTTTGGGTCTCTCATTTCCTCCATTACTGTCTTTGTAATTAGTTACTATTTTGTAGTGAACCATTTACAATCCCTTCTCATTTACTTTAGTGTATTTTTTTAGTTTTTTTGTGATTACCATGGGAATTACAATTAACATCCTAAATCTATAACAATCTAGTTTGATTGACACCAACTTAACTTTAGTAGGATATCTTCAATGCTCTTATATACCTCCATTCCACCCTTTTATGCTGTTTTTGTCACAAAGTATGGCTTTATACATTGTGTGCCAAATAACATAGTTATATAATAATTATTATTTTGTATTTAAAATCATGTTGGAAATAAAAAGTGAAGTTACAAACCAAAATCATAATAGTGATTGCATTTGTATTTACCTATGTAGGTACCTTTATTATGGATCTTTATATCTTCATATGACTTTCAGTTGCTGTCTAATGTCCTTTCCTCTCAGCCTGAAGGACTCTCTTTAACATTTCTTGTAGGGCAGCTCTGGTGGTAGCAAACTCCCTCAGCTCTTGTTTATCTCTGAATATCCTATTTATCCCTCATTTTTTTTGAAGGACAGTTTTGTCATGAATAAATTCCTGATTGGTAATTTTTTCTTGAGCATTTTAAATATGTACCCCACTGCCTTCTGGCCTCCATGGTTTCTGATGGGAAATTCTCTGTTAATCTTATTGAGAATACTTGGTATGTGACAAGTGGCTTTTTACCTGCTTATTTCCATTTTCTCTTTTCATTTGTTGCATTTAACAGTTTGATTATAATTTGTCTTGATGTGGATCTCTTTGAATTTATCCATTTTGGAGTTCATTGAGTTTCTTTGGCATATAGATTCATGCCTTTCATCAAATTTGGGAAGATTTCAGCCATTATTTCTTCAAATGTACTTCCTACCTTTCTTTCTGTCAACTCCTGGGACTCACATAATATGTGTATTTGTATGCTTGATGGTATTCCACAGGTCCCTTAGGCATCTTTCACTTTTCTTCATTCTTTTTTCTTTCTGCTCCTCAGACTGGATAATTTTAATTGCACTGTCTTCAAGTTTACTGATTTTTTTTCTTCTGCCTGCTCAATCTGCTGTTGAACCTCTCTAGTAAGTTTGTTTCAATTATTGTACTTTTCATCTCCAGAGTTTTCAATAGGTTTCTTGTTGCTGTAAAGTGGGTGACTCAGTGAAGGGTACCGTGATATAAGAAAGACAAGACAAAGAGTTTAAGAGAAAGCTGGGGTCAGGGGGCTAGCAGAACTCCACTGTCTAGCTCCAAAGCACAGACAACCCAGTGCTTTCATTAGCAGAGCAAAGTTCCTGTTATGTGCAGAAAAGCACAGTCACTGATTAACTATTCTTGGAATTTGAGCAGGAGTACTTTGCTTGTAAGATCTGTTTCTCTAATCTATCTATATCTTATCTTATTTTATCCTTGAGCTCTTGGCATCAGCAAGAGTCCAGACAGTGCTCACAAGGTTTTCCTCTTGAGCAAGTCTCTGGCATTCCAGACACTCTGTCTTTGTACTCTGAGCCAAATTCCACGTCTCAAGGATTCTTTCCCATCTCCCCCTTTT
>PVKH010005301.1:0-22270 GCA_004027955.1 Chaetophractus vellerosus
ATTAAAAGAAACTAAAATGAGTATACACATTTCATTAATTTTTATCTGACCTCTTTCCAAATGAAATTTGAGATAGTGTGAAGATCTTAAAGATATGTTTTAAAAAGAAAAAAAATCCTCAGTCAAATATGCATCTCTTATTAAGAGTTCAACTAGTTACCACAGAAGAACCCAGGGGTAACCAGAAGGTCTTCCAATGTTATCCATCATGAAAGAAATTAAGAAAAAGCTGCTGCCAGAAAGGATGCCTTCTTGGTAATACTATAAGAATAATGAGCAAAACACAATTCTAGCTTAGTATTCAGCACCGTTGAGGTCTTACATTCATAATTATATTTACTGTGGGGAACCAATTGAAAACTAGAACTCAGGAAAGCCACAGGAAAACCAGAGCCTCTTAAGATAATGTGTGGGTAAAGGTGAAGAGAAGCCAAGGTGGTCATTGTGAAGGCAAGGGTCTAGAGGGAGAAATGGTAATTGTCGAAAAACATTCAAGAGTCAAGAGGAGAAAAAACAAATTCTCCTCAGGCATAAAGACGACAAAGATCAAGACCAAACCCGTTCCTCCCACAAACATTTATTAAGCACTTCTGTGCTAGCCACTGTGCTGAACACATCAGTTCTGGATCTTAGGCTACAGGAGAGGCAAAAAGGCTCTGTGCTTAGGAGTCAGAAAGCTCCGGGAGCATATTGTAGCTATCACTCATTAACTCTAAGTCTCAGTTTACCATCTTTAAATAGTTAACAATAGCTAAAACTTTTATAGCACCAATCCAAGCACTTCATATTTATTAGCTCAATTAATTTATGAACGCTAAAGCCATATGAGGTAAATACTATTATTACAACCATTTTACTTATGTGGAAAGGCTCTTATGTAGTATTTAGAATATTCACTTGTAATTTGCTTCCCCCCCCTCCCCCCCTTAATTGAGCACTTAAGTCACATCATTTTCTCTCTTGGCTATTACTCTGCTAACAACAGGACCCACCTCTCAAGAACATTGCATCTGAGCTGGCTGGACAGAACCAGTGTTAACACAGGCCCCAAACCAGAGCTTTCAGAAAACAAGGAACAGTGATAACCAGGCCTTTCCCTTCCCTTGAAAGAGATTGTGAATCAAAGGGTCAAAATCTCTACCTTCCAAATGTAGAAAACCTGGAGTTCAATGCAAAAAATGGAAACCAAAATGTATCAGGAATGAAGTATATAATAATCTCACGGTACCTCTTCACATACAATAGGTCAAGATGGTTTTTGAGAAATAAATATCTGATAGTCTGGCCTCTTCTATTAGGAATGACCCCCCAACTCTGGCATTTTTTAAAGGAAGATGTTTTTGCTTCATTTCCTAAAGGGTATGAAATGTACTAAAAAGGGATATAATGGATCAGAATAAATCAACTCAGTCAAAAGAAACACTCCTATGTGATGATTTCTGGTTGCTGAGAATATTCAGCATATTATTTCAAAGTGCCAAAAACTCAGGGCAATCTGGGAAAAGAGAATTCAAAAGTGGCAGCTACATTTGCTGATAGGTTTATGTGAGACAAATATGCATAAACCTCCATCTTTTCCAGTATATTTGTCAAGGGGCCAAGAACTCAATCATTAAAATAAGTTATTTTGTACATTACAGTGCATGAGACAACAGAAAGAAAGACATGTCTTTGGGGAGTGTCCTAAAGACATTTTGCAAAAGGTCAGTATCAATCTGAAATGGAAGGCCCAGAGTCCAATGCCTCAGACCTTCTTGACCTCTTCTCTTCCTCAGTTGCAGTCGCCTCAGTGAGAGCTCTTTCCTTTAGACTTTCTGCTGACTTCTCCTCTTCTTCCTCATCCTCCTAGGGTTAGTGGTCTGGGTATTTCTGAATGCATTTCTACATGGCCCGGAACTGGTCTACACAGTCTGACCCCTTGACATCCTCGGCACTGTAGTGGAAGCAGGAAAAGGCCACTTCATCTGTTCCCCACAGGGACCACGGGCCATTCCCCCAAGGCATGGGCAGTTCCAACTAATGTCTCCACTTGGTAATAAGAATCCCCGTTCCTTGGATGGATTGCTGGGGCTGTCGGCCACCAGCTCTGCATCGCTTGCAGTTTCACTGGTCACAAATATGGCTCGATCCTTCCCTTTCCCAGGAGGCCTTGGCACGCATGCAAGAGCAGAACGGAGCCACAGGGCGGAAACTCTGCAGCAAGTACTTTCTTGTTCTGGGCCCACGTGGCCTTTAGCATCTCCTGATGGGCAAGAAGCTTCTGGACCCGTTGCCAACTCATTTCCTAGTTGAGCAGAGGGAGACGTTGGCGAGCCAGGTCCTACCAGGGCCTCGAATGTGAGTGTCCTGGGCCCACCTGGCCACACCCAGACTTCCCCATCACCGGGACCTCCGTGCCTATCTGACTCTCAGGCAACCAGGCCCCTGCCTGCCATCCTCTGCACAAATGTGTCTCTGCCTTGCGCCAACCTGTCCGTCTGCTCATCTGCCTTCAGCTTGTCCTGGATCCATTTGTCTGCTTATCCTCGGGTCGCACGTTAGTGGAGTGGAATCTACTTGTGCACAGTTCCTCCGTGGGCCATCCTTTCATTCTCAGTTCCTGCCTGGGCCTTTCCAGAATAGGAGCACTAATGAGGACCCCAAAGAAAAGGCCGAGGTGGAGCTGCCCGCCGGTAGCCTGTAACACTGCAAAAGTCTTGTAATTGCCTTTTGATTTAAATGCCTCTCCCAAATTGAGAAAGATGCTCCCTGCCATGTCAGCCCAGAATTTACTGTTCTGTCACTTAAAGCACAATGTATTCTAGTTGCCTTTATTTTCCAGCTCTCTAAGCAGATTGTGATTATTTGTTAAATTAGCAAAATCTAGCTAGTATTTTTGTGATCCCATTACAAAGCTTTGTATTCACTCAATAGCAATCTTCTCAAGAAAATATGGTTACTTAAAATTTCAGGTTGCTGCCCCCAGTTAAGAAACTGGGAACAACTAAAAGCTGTTGAGGGCATCTAATACAATAGATCAGATTATCACTAAAGAATCTGACAAGTTAAAAACCAAAATAAGACAATGCCTACCTTGTTATGGCCAAGGCTTAGCATAGTCCCTGGCTCATGGGAGGTGCTCATGAAATATTTTTGAATGAATGAATGATCGATACTTGCAAGGCTCACACAAATGGCTGCAATACCTCAATTTAAATATGACAATTTGCACAACAAAGTGATCCCTGGGATGGATCCCTGGAATGAACTAAAGTTAAAAGTACAATTAAAATAATATTCCTTCATCAATTTTTACATATGCATCACACTAATGCAAGGTGTTAAATATTTGGGGAGATAGGTAATATGGGAACTCTATTTCCTGCATTATTTTTCTGTAAACCTACAATTTCTCAAATATGACAATTTCAGTGAGATTTTTATTTTTCCTCTAGAGTTAAGAGTGGGACTCTAAATAAAACTCCAAAACAGAGGAAGGAGCTCTAAGGAGAATAAGAGGAAGAGGGAAAAGGAAGACAGAGGGAAAAAATAAATTTACCTCTACTACACATGCATCTTTTCCCGACTTCCAAATTTCTGCACATAACATAATTCCAATTATCCATGTCTTGAAACACCTAAATCACCTTTGACACCTCTCCTTCTCCCAAACCACAATTTAATCTCAGGTTTAAAAAGTAATGATGGCTTAATACTTGGCACTGTTCAGGCCTCATATTCACCACTCCATGGTGTCTACTGCTGGGACACAGGCTCTCATCACCTCCTTTCCATTTCCCAGAGCTATCCCAGCCCCTACAGCCTGTGAGCAGTCACTCTACACTTCAGTCCAACCAGAGCCTGATCACTCCATTTCCCCATGTCCTGCGGACCACAGAGCAAAGTCCCAAACCCCTTCATCTGAATTTAAGGCTCCCTCAATGTCACACTCACCTTCCTTAGCAGCTTCATCTCCCACTAGTGCTACTTATGCCTCTTGTTTTAGTCAAACAGAAATATTCACTACGCCTAGGTTTTTGCCCTCTCCTATCATTAGTCTCACTCCTTCAAATGTGCTTTCCCCCTCTACTTGTGAAATGTATTTTTAAGCCCAAAGGGAAAGAAAGCAGAGAAACAAGCTACTTTTTATTAAAACTTCAATTAATTACTTCAATTTAAATTACATGATCAAGAAAGAATTCCCCAAAGAAAACTCCTAACAATATACTTCTATGACCTAAACAATTCATCAGTTTCAGGTTATTAAATAAATGCTGTAGGGTGTTTTATAAATATTAGGGTAAGCAGACATTAAAAAACATAGTAAGAATATGCCAACCTGTACATCCCCATAGCACTATGATGCATAACAGATCAGAAGATGATCTGGCAGTACAGATAACATTTGGTACATTTAGAATATTAAATGTTCCACCAAAAATATAAGAATTTCTAAATTCAGATAGCAAGAGAAATACCCTGAAAAAGTTGGATTTTCAAAAATTTTTTTTAAAACTGATTGATATGTGGGAGATAAATTAACATAAATCTTTGACCATATCAGAATAAGTGTGCTTAATAACCATTTTGCTATCATAAATTTAAGGACTTAGGAATTTTAATAAGTGTAAAAGATCTGGGACTTATAAGAGTTTGAAAAGAGCCTATGTTGTATGCACATTCAAGCCTGATTCTTCATGTCCTAACATTTGGTCTATGCTCACTTGATAAGACAAATTGAGGAAACAATGATTTTATGTGGTCAGAACTGGGGCTTCAGGTTTCTGCATTTTTCTTATACCTTATAGATTTTTCACAAAAATCCACATGTCAGGACCCAAGTAGACACCATTCTCACTCTTCAGATGGATATACTCGATGATTGTAACCGAACACTGCTCAAATTCCAGAAATATTAAATGACAAGTAGATATAGCTTTGTTCCTTTTAATTAGTAATAGCTTATATAAGGAACCAGATTTATTAAATACCACTAAAGAATAACAGGAACTTTATCTGATCAAACTGCCATCTGTATTTGATATAATAAAAACACTCAGACACCTGAGAGCAGCAAATTGCGTAATATGGGTCAAGGACATGGCTTACCCAGTTTACAGGTAATTTACCTTTTGCTGATGAAAGTTCATTTCCTGTGACCATTCAATCTGGAAAGAATTCACACTAAGTCACGGACAGACACCAATGTAAATAGCACAATTCCTCCTATTCTGGGCTTTAATCATGTATCTTACACTACATCTATCATGAACAAATTGTATTTACAAAGCAAAAGAATAGCTCTTGCCCTGCATGACTCCTTCAGCTAAAGAAAGTAGCCTTTGACAGGCTTATGTATCCCAAAAGCCCAGAGCCAGGCAGAGGGATTGTGCATTAGCAGACATAGCTTCCACATCTAGAGGAAGTTGTGATACACTGGTCACAACAGAAGTGAGGAAGATTTTAATGTTCTTGTGGCAGAACAAAAACAGGGATCAAAGTGTGCAGTTGCCACCAGAGAAGAAGTTAGAAAAATCAGAAAAGATCATTATCAGGCCAGCAACAACCACTTTGACTTTCTGCTTAGATCCTCAAATATAAGAAGGTACTACACATTTTGAATGAGACCAAGGTATGAAATTCACAAATGCTAGACTCTGCAAACACACTTTATAGGCAACTTAATCCCTCAACTCTCAAAGCTAAAAAGAAGATCTGTAGCTGGATTTCAAATAAAGCTCTCTTCATATTATCTACAAGAAATGGCCACAGTGGGATATTCCAAGCAACAGAATTCATGTCATAACTATATATCTTTCATTATCTCATTGAATACCAGAATTTTCAAGCTGGGTTCTAAAAATGTAATTAAAAAAGTCAAATGATTGGAATGCGCTGAGGTTAGAAAACATGTTACACTTTCACATTTCAGATATGGAAACCATGATTCACACCTGCATGTTACCATTTGCCATTTAAATGCATCCAAATCAAATCAAAACTGTGATCATGGGAAGGGGTACCTGAAGCAACAAAAGGTTTTTGTTTGTTTGTACAAAGCATGATAAAGATCTGAGTATTAAACTGAACAATTTGACATTTATCCTGAGCTGGGCCAGTTAGCTAAATGTTCTCTTGCTCATTCAGGGCAAGTAAAAATTTTTTAAAAATTAAAAAAAAACAAAACTCGTACCTAGAGGTAACCAGCTAGCCTAGGAGTTGAGGTCTCACTCTATGTAGTTCCAGCAGGGTTTGAGGGTAGTAGCGATAGAGTGCATGTGGGTGGTGGTGAATGATCAATCCGGAGGCAGGAGAAGCGAGTCCCTGCCCCTGCTGTCTCTTACTAACCATATATTAGTTATTTAACTCGCCTGCACTCCAGCTTCCTGATGTGCAAAGTGAGTCAAACAGTACCCAACCTTTTGACTCTGTTCATTCATTCAACAAATACTTGATGAATGCCCACTATGTGTGGAAGACTGGGGATCCTCAGGTAATTTATATTCACTGTGGAAGAGTTAACCATTAAATCATTTAAGAGCAACTATTCAACAATAATTCAGGTAAGTTTTTTTTTGTTTTTGTTTTTTACGGGGAGGTCCCGGGGATTGAACCCAGGTCCAGGTCCCTCCATATGGGAGACGGACGCCCAACCACTTGCGCCACATCCGTGCCCAAGGGAAGTATTTTAAAAAGAAGATATCGTGAAGATTAAAACAGGAGAACCTGTCCTGACTTGAGGGATCATGGAAGAAATCCTTGTAGAAGTAACATTTGAACTGAGGTTTAAAAGTCGGTATAGATGGGCAAAGAGCATCTCAAACAAAGGGCATAAAATGTGCAGAATTCCTGAGATGGAAAGCAGCAAGAAAAACCTAAGGAAGTCCAGCAGCAGGAAGAATTCAAGGAATTGAAAAACAGGCCAGGGTTGTACAATGTAAGGTTCAATGGCATTAAGTGTGCAGTATGGGAAAGCCCTTCTAAAGTAGAAGGGATTTACAAGCAACTGTGGTGTCATTAATGTTCTTAGCCAAAACAAAACGTGGACTAATGAATTCACATTCAATCAAAAGAAAGCATTGTCTTCTGAGAGAAGGCTGTTCACTTTGATCTTACAGCCAGATTCGTACGGAGCATTAAGGAAAGGACAGACTTGCCAACAGGGACACATCAGCCAAGTTCACCAAGATTTTCTGAACTACTCAGTAACAAGTAAATCCTTCTAACTGGCTTTTGAAGAAAAACAAGCTGAATTTGGAGGAGACTACTAGATCTCCACAACTTGCTCAATATGGAGAAATATTTTATGGCAAGTCACGTAAAAAAAATCTCATTAATAGACATATTATGAGAAAGAGACTACATCTGAGTTAAGAAAGTTTTACTTTTTATGGTAACATTAAAATTTTACTACTTTACATCACCATGACCTAGGTCATAAAGGCAGTAAAGACTCAATTATGAAAGCTGACATAACATTATTAAGATATCCCTGAAGAGAGAGGGAGACAGTGGATTTTATTTTCTATTTTTGCAAGTTTAATCAGATTTAGAGATTAATGAAGGACGATCTTAAAAGAGATAAACCACATAGTCAAAAAACTGAAAGAGGGTAAGTACCAAGTGAATGATAGGTTCTCCTAAATAATATTTCCCCTTTGAGAAATGATTTTCAAAGTGTAATATATTCTTTCAGATTCCCTTCATTAACTACGTAATTTCATCTTTTTTCTTTCTAGCTTCTAGCATACTTTAAACCTATAAATAAGCAAAGGTCTTCATCTAGATTTGAATGAGTATTCACCACTGCTCTCACAGAAAATCTATCTTCCCACTAGAGTCTGAATCACTACCAGATACTACTGCAATGAAGTCACTTTGTCTAAGGAGCAATGAAAAGCAAGGAAGTAAAGCTGCTTCCTGAATGCTCCCCCAGGGATGGGACTGTTTGGTGGCTCCAATTCATGTTCTCAGCTTTCACCAAATGCCTGTATAAACAGTTCTAATTTATAATCATTTGTCCCAACAATATCTTAGAAATACTTTTAGAATGATTTCTGGAGTAAGTCTTAATATCTTCTCTGATAATAAAAATAATGCTTAAAAAGAATGTTCATCAAAATACACATTCCTTATAAGAAAGTGCATGGTAGGATAGGGGTGACTGAAAAAGAAAACAAAATGCTTTTCATAAAAATCCTATACAAAAAGAAGTATTTCCAGAACTAGGCTAATCCAGAAAGAATTCTGATTTAGAAACATCTGCTCTACTTACTGCTTTCCCAGATACAAAGAATACACTCTATTATTAATTGGTTTGATTTTTCTTCTTCAAAAATCCATAATTTTGCTCTTTGAAGACAGGAATATTATAACTTATATTGAGTATTATAAAACTATAGTTAGCAAATTTGCTCCCTTTCAAAGGTCTGAGAAGGCCAAGATTTAATCTCTAACTAGGTCTTTGACTATAAAATAAAAGACCAAGTTTAAGAAGAATTTTATCATTTTTCACGAATTCTCCTTTCTCAAGTTTTTTGTAAGTGGTGCTCCAACCGCAAAAATAGGGTTATAAAAACATGGTAATACATTTTAATAGAAAACTGGGATCTGAGTCACAAGGATGAGCATGCTTCTGGGTTCTATAATAGACTCTGCAACTAATGAGCTCTGTGACCCTGCTCTTATGAAAACTGGGAGTGCTCAAAACCATTCTTATAGGTTCCCCCCAATGCTAGACCCTACAACTAAGAACAAAAAGTTAGGCAGACTGCCGATTTCCAAATATGTACTCCTAGCGTGTTTCCTTCTCTCTCTCTCTCTCTCAGTAAAGTAGAGCTCACCGAAGCGAAAGTAAAACAGAGGCCGGTTTCCTGCGGTGCTGGCCACCCGTTCTCTGGCCGCGGCTTCTCGGATGTCACACACCCCGATGTTGGCAGAGCGGAGCATTCTTCTCGTGGCTCCTTCACTGTGCTGCAGTCTACACCGAACCACGGCAGCTCCATTCGCTGCTGTAACAAGTTGAAAAAAAACTAATTAATTCAAACTTTAGTTTTTTTTAAATTTGTTACAGCGCTGAGCAGAGCTGCCGACCCCATGCAGAACAGCACATAACAACACCAAAGGGACCACGCAACACGGGGAGGGCCGCCATCTGCGCCCAGCCAACATTGGGGTCAATCACGTTCTTGGCAAAGCTGCGGCTTGAGAACTATCTTCTGGGAAAGCGAGGAACTGCTTCTGTTTCACTTGTGTTTGGTAAAGCACAGAAATTTAAATCCAACAATGTCAGTCTACAATCGCCCCACCAGCCTTCTTCTGAGACATGGAGGTGCACTTGCAGAAATGAATTCAGCAAGTGATGGGGTGATTAAGATGACCAGCAACATGGTGATTCTGTCAGAAGAGAGAAAAGAGGAAAAGGGGGTGGGGAGACCACTGTCCAATTATCTGCCCCCAACATCTGCTCCTAAGGCCTTTGCAGACATGGGAGTTAGCCAAACCCAATTATTTCCCCTTCACTCTGGCAGAGCAATCTTTCTTCTTCTCATAAACCAGGTAGCAGGAAAATCCAGCCCTTCAACTATTTAAATAGAGCCCATGAAAACTGGTCCACTTGTATATCAAATTTCATAAAAATCAAGGAAAGAAATACAAAATGAAAACAAAAACTACACACAGCAAAAACTCAACACACAAATTTCCTGAAACATGAGTGTCATGAAACTACCCTTACCTTGCTAACAGAACACTATTAGTTATGTCAGTCTTCAGAGAGTGGGAGATAAGAGAATGGGGGGGGGGGGCGGGCAAGATGTATTTAAGCCTTTACTAGTAGAAGCTTATGAGTAGGGCTTTAAAACTTTCATTTCAACAGTGCTGTGAATATCACAAAATTCATACTGCACCTTTAAAATATATGTTATTGTCCTTTTTCCTTGAGAAAAATATTAATTATATTAGCTTTAAGCCAGTCCTACACCTAGCAAATTTTCAAGGTCACCTTCAAACCTAACTGAGCTCACATCAGAACTGGTGTTAGAACTCCAGTGTAATATTTTCTTTCTCTTGAAATTTACAAAACCTAGCTCAAGTGCAAAGAGTCTATGAACCTGAACATGTGAAAATGCTGTAATGAAATACTTTTTATATTTTGGGAAAGAATAAACATGTTTTACAACATTTCAAAAAGCAACCAACTTTTACAATTTCGTAACCCCAAGCAGGATATTATATCATTTTTTAGATTTCTAGATTTGGCTTCCATGACATCAGCAAAATCTTGGATTTAAAACACAACCAAGAGCAATAATTTTTAATTCACTAATCTAAAAAGTCATGTCCAAATCATAAACATTCTCATATTTTTATGATTATAGCATCCTAAAAGTAATCAAAGCTATTGCTCTCTATCTTCAGATGAAAAGTCTATTAAATGTATTAAGCACAGTTACAGAAAATAATGTGCCTTTTATGTTCATAAATATATGCATAATCATACAACTATATTAGATATGGTTAGGTCACACTAAAATGCATGATCTCCATGAAGATTAGGAACTAAAAACCTATTTGTTTTCAGTTGTTTGTCTTCCATTTGCCTCCTGTATGTTGCTGTTAAGTCTTAAAATTAGATGATTTATAATACTAATCAAGGTTTACATACTTGGAGGTTGTGGTAGGTAGGCTCCAATTAATTTTGACCTCTTCTTTTCATATCCTTTTTGTGTGATGTCCCCTGCAAGGAAAGGAAAGGAAAAATTCAGAATGATTTGAACGGATAGAGTTGATCATTCAATGAAGTCTAGTAAGACACACAGTTAAAACTGATTGTACTTTCTGTTTGCCTTATAATTAAAATTTTAAAAGAAAGCACTGTACATTCATTTGCCTTGAGTTATTCCTCTGCATTAAAAAAAAAAAAACAAAAAAAAAAAAAAACAAATTTAAGTTACGTAAAAATTATTTGCTAAGGACATGCTTGTTGCTGGCCCCTCCTTGCTCGGCCTCATCTCGGATGCAGTCCAGAATTAGATGCCTTCAATCTTAGTCACATCTGCTGTCACAGGAAGCTTTTGCAATCTGCGCTATGCTTTCATTAACTTAATCAACAATGGATTATGCAGAATGCTTAGGCCCAGGATAGCTGGCCAACTCCATTACTGATTAGCATCTTCTTCCATTAATGAGATTTTTTCTAATCAAGCGTGTAGGTCAAAGACTTTAAATGGCCATGGTATTTTTGCAAAATAAGTGACTAAGATCAAAGACAATAAATAAAGCAAAGTAAAAGAACATAAGGACCTATTGCATTGCAAAATATGTGAGAAAGGTGGTATCATTAAAAAAAAAAACTTTTAAATGTTAAAGCCAAAGATTCATAATATAGAACACAAAGGACGTTAATCACTATGTTCAGTTTTCCTAAGTGCTAAGCCACTAAGTCCATGGGACAAAATAACCTTTATTAACATACAATAGCTTTTTTCCAACTACAAGTTCTAACATATCCAGAACACTGGTTTTGCTCTTGAAATTTTTTGGAATCTATTTTTTTTCTTATATTCTAATAAAAACATCATTGCAGAAGAACAAAAAAATCACTTCAATAAGAGCATGGCAAACAAAAGGAAAGTTATGATTCATATACAAATTAATAAGTATGTTTTTTCTAGTGATGTGTGCTCACTAAATCTGTAATCAAACCATTAAAAACTCCAGTATTTGATCCTCAGTATTTGACTGATTCCACTAACTCATAGCTTAGGGTATAGATTCTTGTCTACGCTTATGAACAAGGAGCAACAAGAGAAAGATGAATGTGTATCCCACTATCAATTGACAAATATTTTTTATGTTAAATGTATGTTAGCCAACCACTGTTAACGAAGATTTGTACTAATACAAAATTTTGCTTTGGCTCTTTATATCTGTATCCATTAGCTACTCATTATTGTTATTTTTTAAGATTTTATTTATTCCTCTCCCTCCATTGTTTGCAGTCGTTGTGTGTGCTCTGTCTGCTCGTTTTCTCTTTAGGAGGCACTGGGAACCAAATCTGGGACCTCCCATGTGGGAGAGAGGCACTCAGTCGCTTGAGCCACCTCAGCTCCCTGGTTTGTTGTCTCTCTCATTGTCTTTCCTCTTTGTGTCTCTTTTTTTGCGTTAGCTCACCGCGCCTGTCCGTTGCACCAGCTCTCCTTCTCCAGGAGGCACCAAGAACCGAACCCGGGACCTCCCATGTGGTAGACAGGAGCTCAAATGCTCGAGGAACATCAGCTTCCCAGCTACTCATTATTGAGATTGTTCAATTCTTTTGGAAATGTCCCATTAAAACCCCTTTTCCCCCATTTTAGAAAAGCATGCCCAAAATCTCAAAACAGATAAACATCCACAATGCTGGTAGTTCTTTGGTATTTATTAGGGAAGTAAGAGAATAAGTTACTATGATGCAAAAGGAAAATATGCCTTATCATCTGCTGGCCATGATGTTTACTTTCACACTTTACCCCATTCCATTTCTCTCTACCAACGACTACATCTGTAATGTTACAAGAAAGAGGAAAATATTTTCCTCTGAGAAAATATGATAAAAACAAACAATCTAGAAGAAATAAAACTCCAAAGCTAGAAGTTCTGTCAAGTTACTAGTAAGACTCAACTTCCATCAATCTTAGTAAGAGGGGCATACAGCCACTGGGAAGATACAACCATAGCTTCTTTATTTCAGCTGGTTTAGGGTGAAATATTAAAAAGAAAAGGAGGAGGAAAAGGAGGGGAAAGGGAAGGAGAAAGAAAGAAAGGAAGCCCCAGGGGGATAATGGGCAAATTCTGGATAACCTAAACTCCATACTCTTGCTACCTAAAAAAGGTTGGTCATTCTGCTGAGAAATGGAAAAACAAACTACCTCTTCAATCACAGTCTCGCATTCCCCTTGGGAATCTCTAAAAAGGCAGCTGCCTATTTTTGTAAACAAAGTTTTATCATAACAGCCATGTTCATTTGTTTACGAATTGTCTAGGGCAGCTTTAGCACTACAGCGGCAGAGCTCAAAATCTGTAACTGACACCACATGGCCTGCAAAATCAAAAATATTTATTATCTGGCTTTTTACAAAATAAGTTTGCCGACCTCTGTCCTAAAACTCTTTTAATTGTTATTACCACATATTTTACAGGTAAAAAAGTGAAGCACAAACAGTATTTATAATAATGTCTCACCCATTACCAGAGATGTAAGAAAGGAACAAAGTCCGGCCAATCCAAAACTTTTTCTATTAAAACCTAGAATCTTCCAAAACAGACACAGTCACTCTCCACAGGACGTGATTTTGGTTTTCTTGGCTTTGCTTATATATTCTCCCCACCTGGATCCCCTACCCAGTTCTTTAATCTATTTAGGATACTATCCTACACAACCTTCAAACCCCATTTCCTTCTTTAAACTTTCCCAGATTCTGCCCTGACTGAAATGATGTCATATGCCTTTGAACTCCCACATCACAAAATTCCATCCAAATTATTTGGTGCTTTCCTCATGATGCCTTAGACAGCTATTTTTTTCAAAAACATATTTGTAACATAAACACATGGCTATCTTTAAAACTAGATTTGTAAAGGCTTGATGGAAGGAACAGTGTCCTACAGAATTGAGTCCTTATCCCTATTTTACAAATTAGGAAACCACATGCTAATGAATTTAGTCACACAACCTAGCAATAAACACAAATTTCTATCCCTGACTATACTGTGACTTGCAAGTAAATTACTGGATAGAAGCTGTATTTATAATCAGGGTAAACATAGGATATTCAATTTTTTAGTAGAGGAAGGGCAGAGGGGGGAGTCAATAATGATTCTATTATTAAAGTAGGTAAGAAAACTTGACTTCTGTGTTATCTGAGAAGATCAAACGTGCGTGGCAAGGTTCATCCAGACCACTGTCCCCCAACTCCAGAGCATCAGAGCTAAAAATAAACTGCCACATTTTCTTTTTCATGGAGAACACTCAGTTGTTTTTTTTTTTTTTTTAACTCAAACTGTTTTAGAAGCTGGTATGCAGAGGTCCTATAGATCATGTACGGCAAACTCTCAATGCAAATTTGTACAAGTAAACTTTCTGGTTCAGAAGCAACCAATGAGGTTTTTTTTTGTGCTAATACAATAATAAAGATAGACAGCTGGATGGCTTGCTTTACATACAACATCATACACCCAGAATACCTCCTTGGTTTCTATTAAAGTCTTGACCTACAAGTTAATTACATGGCATCACTATGGAAACTGAAGTTAGCTCTAAAAGCACATAGGTGTTTCTCCTTTATTTTAACTCAATTCAGGTTAAGGGATCATGGCTGCTCCTTTAACTCCTCCTCACCCTGGATCTGTAGTAAGTACACAGTCTTCAGGTAAAACTATGTAAATTAAAAATAGAAAGGCTACAGAGGAAACACTCCTCCACATTGCATTGCTAAGCAAGATCTTATTTTATAATTATTATTTGGCAGGGTATATTCCACGTTTTGCAGTAAGATAATTAATATTCTTTCAAAGAGGAAGCTAAAGTCATATTACCCAAGTCTATCTGCAGTTCATTTCTCCCTGAAAATTCCAATCAACTGGAGAAATCACTTAGATGCTGTGTTTCAAGAATTTTACCTGCTAAAAAGTAGCTAATATTAAGACATGAATCACAGAAGGCTTTGAATATTTTCATGCAAAATTCCAAATAGCATGTTTTCTATGCTTCAGTACTCAAGGTACCCATTTATTTAACTCCCTTTACATTTTAGGAATAAGAATGTATGACAGAAAAGTAAATGCAGAAATTGCAACCTCAGTGAGGAGAAAATAAAAGTGATCTTCTAAAATACTATTTTTAAAATGCTATTTATATTATCCTCAAAGAGCCTCCATAATACTTAAATTTCAGCATTAAAAATTAGTTTAAATTTGCCATGTGTTTTGTTACAAAGAAAAGTCATAAATTTAAAATGAATGCAAGTAAAAGCCACACTGCCAATGTAAAGTTGGATAAGACTGAGAGAAGAGAAAATTCTTCTGTCCTTTCACAAAAGGAAGAATCATTTTTCTTATATTGTAGTCCAGAGTTTCAGGCCAAAGCCCAAGTCTTATAAAAGTTAAATAAAATTAGATTGAACAAAGCAAAAAAGTTCAGACAATGCCTCTGCCCCTCTTTCTCTCCATTTTGGCCTCATTCTGGCAGACTCAGACCCACCTGGAATTTGCCCAGTGTCAACCAGCTCTATGGATATCTGGCTCAAGATGTGAAAGCCTGGAAAGCCATGTGGTCTCCAGGCAGTTCAGTGCTCCTCAAGAATAAAACGTGTGCCATAGAACTACATCTATGGCTAGGATTAGTTCAAAGTAAACAGAGCAGTTTAACAGTGATGGTTTCCATTCTTAGTGTCAGGAGTTTATTTTATTATTTAATGCTGTAATGAAGGCTTTATATAACAAAAGCAATCATTTCCATGTTTGGAATTTCATGGCTGTCAGGAACCTTCGTAATGCTGCTCTCTTAAGCCTATTGCTTTATAAGGCTTAGGGGGCACCCTGGAAGGCACTCTCCTTCTGCAGCCACTAGAGGCTCATTTTCAAGCTCTGTGATATGGTTTTCTTTACTCCAGAAAGAAACCGTAATGTCTGTGGCAAGCTCCTGTGTATAACATTCACCTGTCCTGGGTGGAGTGTAGTCCTGGGTTCTCATCTTACCTTGAGCATAAACTAGCTGTGGGACCCTGGATTAGAGAGCTGAATTCTCAGGGTCTCATTTTTCTCATTTATAAAATAGGGTTAATATCACCTCCCTACCTACCATAGTAGAAAAGATCAAATATACTGAAGATGAGCTGTCTCAAAGACATTAGATCATTTATATGCATGTAGCATACAAGTCAAGGTATTTTAAACTTTCAATGAGAACTTACTATCTACTACATATTCAAATTTGTGATAGATATTAAGAGATATATACCCAAGAGAAGCATACTATATGGCTGCTGCTTTAGAAGCCCTTACAAGGGCTAGTGAAAATAGCTAGTGAAAGGACTAGTGAAAATAAACTCTGATAGCTAATATATTACCAAGTATTAAATGGTAAGATATACAGTACAGCTAAAACAGGCTACAATAATAGAGGGAAAGTGAGGCCAAAGAAAGTTAGATTACATGCATCAAAATCCCTACATCTTAAGAATCCATTCACTTTTCTTTTACTATTCCCATCATCACCCAATGAGCCACCATGTGCTCCCATGGCATTGCTCAAATACCCTGCTCACAGCTCTAGCTACCTCCAGCCTTGTCACCCTACTCACCACTCTCCATACAGCAGCCAGAGCGACCTTTCAAAAATATATATTTAAATGGTCTATGACTTCTACTTCAAAGTGGGCAAAGGCTTCTTACTGCTTTTAGGGTGAAGATCAAGTTCATTAACTTGGCCCACAAGACTTCATATAACCTAGTCATTGGGTGCATTCTCTGGCCTCATCTCTCACCACTCTTTACATATCATTTAACAATGAATTGTATTTTCTCTTGTTATTTTTGGTACTGTTATATTTCACTGTTGTTGTTTGTTTTACACATTTATGTCATATTTCCAAAGTAAAATTTAAATCCCATGAGAATATTTCAAATATGATAGTCAGAATATATGTAATGTAAAATCCACACTAGGGTCTTAAAATCACTGGAAGTTGCTTTACTCAAACATACAGCATGCAGGGGTAAGAATTTCTCAAGAAGACAGGTTAATGGGCAGATTCTAAACATCACGTCCTTTGCTGAAGCAGAAGGACAATCTGAAGAAACAAAGACTGACCATATAGGGTCCAAATAGTCACAGCTGGGAAAATCTGCAGTAAAGCATTCAGGGGATGGTAGATCATGGTTGCGGGGAGGTGTGGGAAGTTAAGGGGAACAAATGATTAGTAATGGTTATGAAAACTGTGTCCCACATAAACCACTTCTGTATCAAAAAGTGCTATCTCTTGAGAATTGCTGTACTGTGGAATCAGAGAAGAAAACAAGAAAATTGCTGAGTTTATCAAAGATGTAATCACTTTAACAGGAAGGAGTGGGCTAGCATCAGTATATACAAAAGTTCATTCCAACGCAGAAAAATAAACACCAAGAAAAGTGGGTCTCTGTAAATAGAGTCCAAACTGTTACTATTTATGTATGTCAGAATTACAAGTGCTAATGTTCTAAGGATCCAAAACCAATAAAATCCTACCTTTCCACTAATATGTAAAGTACCATTTTATATTTTTGAAACAACTCATAAAAAGTTTGATTTTAAGTGATTTAAGAATCATTTCAGTAAATGTATTCAATAGGTACAGCCCTTTGTAATGCTGTTTTTTAAATCCTGCATTCTTGGAAGTCAAAAGCATTCCAAGGTGCCTAAATTGTTCAGACTACAACATCAAAAAGAAAGAGAAGTTGAAAGAAATATTTCATAAATGAGTAATGAAATAATCCATGGCATCTCTGAGTTCATTTTGTCAAAGAATCCTAGGATGATTTAGAAAAAAATTCCAAGGAAAGTCCCCATAGACCAAAAACAAACAAAACCTAACAGAAACAAACAACAAAATACCTCTTAGGGATCTTATTCTGGGATACAAACAACCATGCTTTTTCCATGAGAGGAGAGGAAGGGGAGGGCTTGGGTCCAAAAAGCTGACAGGAGTTGGGTAACTTTGTGAAGACTGGGTACAAAAACAAAAACAAAAACCGCATCTGGAAATCTGGAGGCCACTTCCATGTGGGATGTAAGGGTACTTCTCTCACCCTTAGAAAAACAACAAAAACACTTAGCAATCCCAGAGGAATCAAAGAACTAGATTTCCAGGGTTATTATAAAATAATATTCAGTATTTCCAGTTCTCAACGAAAAATTACAAAATACACGATCAAACAGGAAAGCATGGCGCAACAAGAAAAAAAAAAATTCCAGAAACCATCCCTGAGGATACATACGTTGAAACCATCAAAGACTTTAGAGCAATTGTCTTTAAGTATGTTCAATGAGTGAAAAGAATCCTTATTCAAAGAACTAAAGGAAATTAGGATAACACGATCTAACCAAAATAAAGAGATAGAAATTATAAAAAGGAACCAAACAGAAATTTGGGGGCTGCAAAGTACAATAATTGAAATGAAAACCTATTAGATGGATTCAAGAGCATATTTGAACAAGCAGAAGAAACAATCAGCGAATTTGAAGAAAAAACAATTGAAATTATCAGTGAACAGAAAGAAAAAATTATGAAGAAAAGTGAACAGAGCTTAAGGGGCCTATGGGGGACCATCAAGCATATCTAAATATGTATCATTGGAATCCCAAAAAGGCAAAAGAAAGAGAAAGAAAAAGGGGCCAAAAAAATATAAGAAGAAATAATGCCCCCAAAATTCCCAAATCTTATGAAAGACATGAATATATACTTTTAGGAAGCTCAACAAACTCCAAGCAGGATAAACTCTACAGACACATTATAGCAAAATTGTCAAAATCCAAAGAAAAAAGATTTTGAAAGCAGCAAGAGAGGACCAACTTTGTCACATACAAGGGATCCCCAATAAGATTAGCAGTGGATTTCTCTTCAGAAAAACTGGAGGTGAGAAGATGGTAGGAGGGCATATTTCAAGTCCTTAAAGAAAAAAATCTGCCTATCAAGAATTCTATATCTGGCAAAATTATCTTTCAAAAGTGGAGAAATTAAGACTTTCATAAGTAAACAAAAACTGAAAGAGTTCTTTACAAGATTTGATCTATGAGATGAGCTAAAGGGTGTCCTTCGGGGTGAAATAGAAGGACACTAGACAGTACTTTGAAGCCTTAATTAAAAATAAAGAACACTGGTAAAGGTAACTATATAGGTAAAAATCCAGAATTATACTTTCGCTTTCTAATTACTTCCCCCCCATGACTTATCAGGCAAATGTGTAAATTAATATTTAAAATCTAAGGTAATGGGCATACAATGCATAAGGATGTAGTCTGAGACAATAACAATATAAAAGGGAAGAGATAGAGATAAGCAAGAGTAGAGAGTTTGTATACTACTGAAATGGGGTTGGTAATAGTCACACCAGGTTATTAATTTAAATGTTAATTACATTGGTAGCCACTAAGAAAACAACTAAAATATATAGAGAAAAGGAAAGAAGGGAATCAAAATGGTACACTACAAACACAGCAACTGAATGCAAAACACACACACAGTAACAGAGTAACTCCAATGGATTTTTAGATTTTTACACCAAAAGCATAGGCAGCAAAAGAATAGATAAAATGGATTTCATCAAAATTTAAAACTTTTGTACAGAGAACATTATCAAGAAAGCAAAAAGATAGCCTAAGAATGGGAGAAAATATTTGGAAACCATATATCTGATAAGAGTTTAATATCCAGAAAATATAAAGTACTCCTACTCGACAATAAAAAGACTACTCAATTAAAAAATGGGCCAAGGATTTGAATAGGTATTTCTCCAAAAAATATAATCAAATGGTCAATAAGTATATACAAAGATGTTCATTATCATAAGCTATTTTTAAAAAGCAAATTAAAACTACAGTGGGATACTTCACACCTACTAGGATGGCTATTTTTTTTCAAACCTGAAAAAACTAGTGTTCGTGAGCATGAAGAGAAATTGTTGGTGAAAATGTAAAATGGGGTAGCCACTGTGGAAAATTGTTTGGATGTTCCTCACGAAGTTAAACATAGAATTACCACCCAACAATTCAACTCCTAGGTATATACCCAAAAGAACTGAAAGCAAGCCTTTGGACAAATATTTATACAACAATGTGTACTGCAACATTATTCACAGCAGCAAAAAAGCAGAAGCAGGGGCCGGCTCGATAGCCCAGTGGATAGGGCGCCGGCATACCACATGGGAGGCCCTGGGTTCGATTCCCGGGGACCTCTCCTAGCGGGCAGACCACCTTGAGAATGGCAAGCCGCCATGGGCGGGCCGGAGCAGCCGTGGGCAGGGCAAGAAGCTGCCACGGACAGGGCAAGAGCCGCCACAGGCAGGGCAGGTCGCCTGCGGATGGAGCGCAGCCAGCCACCCGCGAACTGAAGCAAGCGCCGGCCGTGAACGGATGCAGAGACCGCCCACAAGCGGGGAAAGCCGCGCCTGCGCAGTGACCACTCTCGGCGCATCGCCGCAGCGGGGGGAAGGGGAGATATGTAATAAAATAAATAAATCTTTAAAAAAAAAAAAAAGCAGAAGCAATCCAAGTATCCGTCAACAGATAAAGGGATAAACAAGATGTGCAATATCCATACAATGGAATATTATTCAGCCATAAAAAGAAGTGCAGTGGACAACCAGCAAGATGGTGACAGAGTAAGGAGTTCCTAGAGTCAGCTCATGCTACAGGGCAGTTAGTAATGACCCAGAGCTATCTAAAGCACCTGTTTGGGGGCTCCAGGAGACCAAAAGAGCATCCTGCAACATCTTTGAAAGAATGGAAGGAGGGGACTGTCCATCTGCAGAGAAGATTGATAAGTAGTGCACTCCCCACCGCAGAGGCTGGTGCCCATCCTCCACTGGCCATACAAGCTGCCCCGGGAGCTATTCCGCAGCTGGAATTGGAAGTGCCACTTCCCAAAAATGGGGGAGGAAGAGACGGATGAGCATCACCTTCAGCTACTGATTAGTAAATTCACTGGGCTAAAGTATACTCCTAATAACAAATAAGGTTTGAAACTGTCCAAGCCAGGAAGGCCGGTAGTCGCCATCTTAACTCCGTCCCTGGCATAAGGGGAAGTGGGATAGGCTGAAAATCACAGTGCTGGTAGGGTCTGGCTTCTTTCCATCCAGATGGGATTGTAGCTCTAGTATAAGCCCTAGCCCCACCTCCGGTGGTAGGGAGGAAGCTGGGGGGACCTGCACCAGCCTCCCCAGGAAATACAGGCCACACTGTGGAGGCTGGTGCTCATCCTACTCTGGCGGTACAAGCCACCTCAGAGCTATTATGTGGCTGGAGTTGGAAGCTCCATTTCCCAAAAACAGAGGAGGAAGAGACAGTTGGCCACCGATTTCAGCTACTGAATAGTAAATTCCGTTGGCTAAGGTATAACCCTAAGAACAGTTAAAGTTTGAACCTAAGTCAGAAAGAGGATGGTAGTCACCATTTTGACTCCACCTCCAGCATGAGGGGAAGCAAGGCTGACTGAAAATCACAGTGAAGGTAGAAACTGGTTTCTTTCACCCAAATTGGCCTGCAGCCCTAGCCTAGGCTTCAGACTCACATCTAGCAGGGAGGAAGATGGCAGGCCCTGCATCAGCCTCTCCAGATAACTGCAGGTACAATTGGCTGGTACACACTGAATAGTCGGAAATCTACCAGGACAACTGAGGTCATTTTAGACCCGCATGGCACAGATTGTTGTCCACGCCTGCACCTCCATCCCCGTCCTAGCCAGAGGAGAACGGGGCTTGAAGCTTCATCAGTCTCTCTGATCAACTACAGTCCAGTCCTGTACAACTTGGATTATTACACACAGCTGTGGTTCTGTTGCTACCCCTGGCAAAGGAGGAAGTTGGGAAAAACCTTTATCAGTAGCTGAGGAATGCGGGCAGCTTAAGCCTCCACAACTTACAGCTCTCAACTACATCCTTGACTCTTACTACACAACCAGCAAGGGAGAAAACGCAAGAAAGTCCTAAACTAAGGAAAGAAACTACACCCAGAATAAATACATCTAGTAAGCCAGATGCCAAGATACCAACAAAAAATTACAATCCACACCAAGAAACAGGAAGATATGGCCCAGTTAAAGGAACAAGATAAGCCTCCAGATGACATAAAGGAGTTGACACAACTAATCACACATGTTCAAACAAATTTCTTAATAAATTCAATGAGATGGCTAAAGAGATTAAGGATATTAAGAAGGCATTAGTGTGAATATTCTCGCTGTCCTGATCTTGCGATAGTCAGGGTAGGCTAAACATTTGCTATATTAGAAACCATGAGGGGCTGGCTGTATAGCCCAGTGGATAGGGTGCCAGTTTACCACATGGGAGGCCCTGGGTTTGGTCCCCAGGGCCTCTCCGGGCGGGCGGACCGCTTGAGAAGGCAAAAGCTGCCGTGGGCAGGGCAAAAGCCGTCACAGGCAGGGCAGAGCCGCCCACGGGCAGGGCAGAGCCGCCCACGAGTGGGCAAGGCCACTGCTCACCGATGAAGCTGACTCTGCGCGTCACTGAGGGGGTGGGGGGGGAGACAAAAAGCAGAAAA
>PVKH010005302.1:0-22275 GCA_004027955.1 Chaetophractus vellerosus
TACTTAATGATTATTTTTTAATTTATCCCCCCCTCACCCTGATGGTTCTATCATTGTTCTCATTGTTTGCTTGCCTTCTCCCGGAGGCACCAGAAACCGAACCCAGGACTTCCGACATGGGAGGTAAGTGCACAATGGCCTGAACAACATCTGCTCCCCATGGGCTCTGGCATCTGCTGGCTTATGGCATCTGCTCCTTTAGGCATCTGCTAGTTGCAGCGGTGTGGCATCTAGCTCGAGGTGGGTGCAGCATCTACTCATCTTCTTTAGGAGGCACTGGGACCTAAACCCAGGACCTCCCATGTGTAGAGGGGCACCCAACTGGTTGAGCCACATACTTCCCTGTATATATTCTTTATCAAGTTGAGGAAGATCCCCTCTAATCCAAGTTTGCTGAGAGTTTATATCATGATGGTGCTGTTTAGTTCAACTCTATCCTTATTTATTTTATACCTGAAGGATCTGTCAATTACTGACATAGATTGTTGAGGTTTCTAATTATAATACTTGATTTGTTTACTTCTCTTTGCAGCCCTATCAATTTTTGCCTCATATTTTGATACTCTGATGTTAAGTGCATAAATATCAGGATTATTATGTCTTCTTGGAGAATTGACCTCTGTGTCATTAGGTAATGCTCTTAGTTCTGAGATAATTTTCCTTACTCAGCAATATGCTTTGTCTGAAATTGCTATAGCTGCTCCAGCATTCTTTTGACTAGTGTTGGAATGGCATATCTCTTTTCCATTCCTTCACTTTTAATCTATCTATGTCTTTATATTTAAAGTGGGTTTCTTTCAGACAAATATAGTTGGGTCTTATTATTTTTATTCACTCTGAGTTTCACCGTCTTTTTATTGGTGTATGTAGACAATGTACATTTATAGTCATCAGTCATATAGTTGGATTAATAACTTCCATATTTGTAAATGCTTTCATTGCCTTTGTTTCTTGTTTCTTCTTATAATTTTGGTATTCCAGTATTTTTGCCTTTTCTGGTTTCATTTGGGCATTTAATAAGATTCCATTTTCTGTCCTCTCTTAACATTTTAATTACAGTTCTTAAAAAATTCTTAGTGGTTGCCCTAGAGTTTAAAATATTTATTTATGGCAAATCTAAATCCACTCTCAAGTCACACTATAATGTTTCATGGGTAATGCAGTTACCTTATAAGGCAGTAATCCCAATCCCCCTCTCCTGTTCCTTGAAACAAAGCTCTCCTTCATTTCACTTATCCATTAGCTGTAATCATCCAACGTATTTGCTTTTATTATTTTGAAGAATTTGTTGTTTGTTAGTTCGCATAAGAATGAGAAAAATAAAATCAATTTATTTTCCTTTCATTTATTCCTTCTCAGTTGTTCTTTCTTTCTTTATATGGATCCAGGTTTATGACCTATATCATTAAACTTCTCTCTGAAGAGCTTCTTTTCATATTTCTTGCAAGTCAGGTCTACTGATAACAAATTCCCTCAATTTGTGTTTTTCTGTGAAAGACTTTATTCCTCACTTTTACAGAGTAACATTGCTGGATGCAGAAGTATAGGTTGGTTGGTTTTTCTTTTATTCTTCAATAAGTTCAATATTTCACTCCATTCTTTTCTTGGTTTCATGGTTTCTAAAGTGAAGTCTGATTTAATTCTTACCCTTGTTCTTCTTTAGGTAAGGTAATCCCCACCCTCCACCCATAGCTTTTTTCAAGATTTTCTATTCCCTTTGTGATTGGTTTCTACAGGTTGAATATGATGTGCCTAGGTATACTGTTTTTGGGAGGCTGTTTATCCTGCTTGGTGCTCACTGAGCTTTCAGGATCTGTTATTTGGTGTCTATCATAAATTTTGAAAAAAATTCACTATAAGTCCATCAAAGGCAGTCTTCATTTCTCATATAGTTTATTTTATTAATACAGCATATTACTTAATTTCTAATAAGTTTATTTGCACACTGAATCTCTAGAAATTTTGTCAATTACTGTGCAAACAATCCTATTCGTACTGGATCCAGCAGAGAGTTTATGTTCCTGGGCTTCTTCTCAAGGTAAACTGTGGTTTCATTACACATTCCTGTCCTGTTTTCAGGCAGTGATTTGTCCTGTGAGCACAATTCTCTGATGGATCTAAGAAAAGTTACTGTTTTCACTTTTTTGTTTTTGTTAGGAGAGAGAGAACTTCCATGCTCTTGACATTCTAGATCAGAAACCAGAAGTTAAATATTACCTTTTTTGCCACAAATTTTATGAAGCATATGAACAGATAAATTACTTCTGATGAAAATTTAATATTGGAATTGAAATGTGCTTTTAAGTATAAAATATGCTCCAGATTTCAAAGATTTAGTATAAAAATAATTTAAAATATCTCATAAATAATTTTCTAATGGCTAGATACTGAAATTAAAATATTTTGGATAGGGTATAAGTGAACTATATTTTCTAAATTAATTTCACCTTTATTTACTTTATAAATATAGCTAAAAGAAAATTTAAAATTATATTTAATCCCACTTGTATTTCTATTGGGCATCTTCACTGCCCCCATTATATTTGTGGGCAAGCATTTTAGGTGTTAAATTCCCACTTAACTACTGGGTACATATTAGGTGTTTGATAAAAATATACTCATTGATGAGATGCTTTGCACAAAATAGTTTCCATATATATAAATTTTGAGAAGAAATCTCTAAATTATTGCAGAATACCATTATTTCCAATAAATTTACACAATAGCAGGTTTTAAAGGGATAATATTAAAACTCCTATTTCAAAAAAACACTGGTAGCAAATAATTCATTTATTGATTTATTAAATAATTTTAATAAAAAGTGGATTAGTTTCAACTTGGTGTATCTATCCATGGAGCTAGTTTTATTTTCAAGCTAAAAATATAAGCATTATAAGTACAAATGCAACAATATTACATTTTTTCCCTTTAGTAGGCTTTACTTTCAAACTTAATACTCTGACCTAAAGATCTTCTCATTTCATTTAAGAGTCTTCAGTTTCCAGAGTTGTTTTCAGGGATGTTTTTGGTGTATTTGGTGTATTTGTATTTGAGTCATCAGTTCTCATCTTGCCCATGCTTTACTTGACATAAAATATTTTTGGTTCAACTGTGGTATACTCAGTATAATTGTGTAATGAAATATCTATTAAACAAATACATGAATTTTAGTATACATTCAGCTTTTTTTATGCAATAAGCTATGTAAGTCACAAAACCATGATAAATAATGATAGTGAAAAATATGGTATTATTTTGCTTCCAAAACCTTTTGTTCTTTTAATTAAATTCCAGACTTTGATTACAAGATGTTAATATGTGAAAATGCTGAGTAATTATAGTTTCCTACTGTGAAAGGCAAGGTATGTCTATGAATGTGCAATAATTAAATTAGGGGAGCAGAATGTCCAAGTTGAAAAAATTAACCTTCACAATTGATATACATGGAACCATAATTAATTAATCTTCCTGTCACTTGTATTAGACAAGACCTGCACACCTTTTTCAGGTTTGCTCATTAAAAATGGCTTCTCAAAGTATAATATAGCATGAATAACAAATAATTCTGTGATTGACTTTAGAAACAGTGATGTAATTAAGTTAAAGCTTGCAGATTGTTGAAAGTATTAAAATTTATAAAGTATAATTTTTATATTTCCTTCCACTAGGGTATAAACAACAACTATAACAAATTTGTATTGATAATTCAAGACTAAATTATTCTGAAAACCTACAGTGAATCTTGGCAATCCACATAAATTTCATTACTTGACTAAACGTTAGGAATAAATATTAATCTTCTTTTTCTTTTGTGGCTTTATTTAGAAAGCCAGTAGAAAAAGAAATAGCATTCAAATATCATAATTATACTTGTATTAATATATTGACCTTCATTAATTCTTTACTGGTAGGAATATATTTTTAATTAGAAACATGTAAAAGAAACTCAGGAGAAAGAAGTTTCCAAATATAACAAAAATTCACCATGAGTAAATCTCTTTTGAAGTATCTTAGTTTAATAACAAAAAAAATTATTGTGAAATTTCTACTTACAAAACTCTCCATTGGACGTAGAGATTTGCAATTATAGTTAAATGTGAGAGAAAATGAAAATAAATTTTATAGTTCTTGCTCCCTGGGACCTTTCAGTCTCTCAAGGTTTATATTATTCTGCCACTGGAGGAAAGTAGTGACTTCAAATCAGACACTGCAGGCTGCCAAGGATACAATATCATATCATACAAGATCATATCACATCTTGGATCATGCTTTGATGAAACATAAAGATTACCGGTTCATATGATATTCTAGCAATAGTAGAAGTTGTATCATTAATATAAAGGAGTGACCACAAGAGGTTCTGAGGGGATGCCGAGGGAACAATAGGTATAATATGGCGTATTTGGGGACATTGGAATTGTCCTGCATGACATTGCAATGATGGATATGGGCCATTATACATTTTGGCAAAACCTATAAAATTGTGCCTTGCAAGGCATAAGCTACAGTGTAGACCATGGCCCATGGTTAGTAGCTATGCTTCAATATGTGTTTATCAATTGTAACAATTATAACTAATGAAAGATGTTGTTAATGGGAAAAGTGTGGGAGGGGAAGGAGGCAGGGTATATAGGAATGCCTTATATTTTTGATTTAACATTTATGTAATCTAAAGCTTCTTTAAAAATAAAAAAAATTAACTAAAAAAAAAAGATTAGTGGTGGAGACCACTGTTAAAATAATTGATATATCAGACAAATAAATACTCTGAATTATGGCAAGTGAAATGAATGAGAGCACATTGTACAAAACTCTCATGATAAATATCTCATCAAGAAACACCACAAATAGTAGGACATTACAATGCTTATTGCACTTGTTATGTAGCATTGTAAAATGTATTACTATTTTACCAATCATTAAATAGTAAATGTTATGTGTATATGTTTTTATATGAGAACAACTTTATACTGACATGTATACTTTCATATTCTAAAACCAATAAAAACAAAAACTTGCTAACATAGTTCTTTATTAATTATACTTCTTTGTATCATTTCTTTTTAAAAAATTCTCCTTTATTAGAACATTTTGCACTGTGTAAATATATACACTATATATTAAAAAATGTATATAGATGCAATAATTTTCATTTGCTTTTGGGTCTCCTTAGGATAGCAAACAAAGTCAAAAGCAAAAATTGCACTTCCTCTCAAGCTTTCAGCCTTGAGTCAAACTGCCATGTGCAAATCTTGTTAAGACAGATCAAAATTCAGAAGAATTAGGTATAGATTATTGGATTTCCACAGGTAATTGAAACCGATATTCTATTTCTGTAGCTTATAACATGATGGGAAAGTGTCAGTCATGATCAATGATGAGAAGCAATGAAAAATGGTTGTTTTTATGCTTACTTCATGTTTTATATTCAAATAACCATTGTAATTCCAAGGGAAAAGAGATGAAACCACCTCTTACCAAGCCACTTTTCATAGTAACCCCTCCTTAGTAGTTTTGGAGACATTTCTAGAAGTTTCTACTTCCCTTTTGTTCAAATACTTGCCTCCTTACGTTTATTTATAGAAGGCTTGCTGCCCTGTGGGATAAGTTACTACTTCCTTTCTACTTGCAGTATCTGATAAAGCCAGTTTCGACTGGTTCTACTATCGAGCATACTAAGCCTCCATTTTAAGACTAAGCATGATTTACCACAGAGAAGCCACGCCCCTTACCTGGCTTTCACCAAAGTGGATTGGCTCATGTCACCTCACCTGTCCTTGGCAACTCCTTTAAGCATGCCTTTCCCAGATGGTATAAAACCCCAGTTCCAATTCTGTTCAGGGAGACTGATCAGAGGCTTACCTCTGATCTTCCTGCTGGTTGATTATACAATAAGCTGTTTCTTATCTCAAAACCATGGTGAATCATTGGCTTCTACAAAACCACTTGGGTGGTAACAGAGATAATATAAGCATATTTTAAATGGACACATACATTTTTATGTTTTTAAAATATTTTCCTCTGTTATATTCTTAGCAACTGAAAGATTAACCAGCTTATAATAGTAATCAATAAACATTTGTCAAATGAATTAAAGTGTAGAAGCTGTGTAAGAGAATGCTCATCATCTCACATGAAACCTTGACTCTTTCAATCCCCATCTCCTTGAGCTAATCATATTAAAAGTCCAGTGTATCCTTTCATTCGTATATATACATAGAGATTGCAGAGTTTTATTTCTTTTTTACTGAAACACAGTAATAAATGATATTCATTTTTTCTGTTTTTCTCTAACCCCTAGTGAATTTCAATAACTTTTCACTTTTTTATTTGCTATTCTCTACATTTCCTATTTATATCACTTCCCCATATCCTGATGGATATTTTATTTTGTTTCTTGCAAATTTGTAAAAGCTACTTGGTTTTTGCCTTACAAACACGTTTTTCAACTATAACATTGGTGCTTCTGTTTTAGAAATGGAATATATCAATTTCCAACCATACAGAAGATTATCATATAATTAAGTGCATGTATCAGTTAAGAAAGTCTTCTCCATTCCTAAGCTATATAGCTAATTTTCAAAACCATTTCTAATAGATTTTTTTGACATCCAAATATATATTATTTTGTAACATATTCTTTTTAAATAGAGTAAAATTGGGATCAGTCTTTATTAATTTCCTAAGTCACAGCCAATTGCACCATCATCATAGACTATTTTTTCTCGTTGAATATAAATATAATTGGTATTATTTATTAACATCCATATAAATTTAGATCTAAATCTGGTCTATCTAAACATTTTGTCTATTGATATACCAATACCATATCTGTTTCATTACAGAGTTTATATGTTCACTTCCTGTCCTTCTTCATGACTTCCTTTTCTAACACTTTTGCTATTCCCTGTAAATAGTGTTCCTAAATTATTTCCTTCTATTCCTATCTTATCTTTTTAAATAGGAAAGCTTGCTAAAATTGATCAGCTACATTTTCAGCATTCATAGATATGATTATTTGCCTTATTTGCTTTAATTTATTTTATTGGATAAACTGTGTTAATATATTTTCTGTTGCTGAACTTCTGTCACATTTCTGAGATAAATCCACATTAGTCAAAGTACATTTGATATTTTGCTCAATTCTTACATTTCATTTACAATATTCTGTGTACTTCTTTTATGGTGTTTGTCCTATAAATCTCCTTTTATTACTATTAATATTTAGTTGTGATGTTATTATGGTATATTTATAAAATGATTTGGGGATTTCATCTTTTGTTTTGGTTTAGAATAATTATTAAAACATTGGTATGTTATGATTTTTTAAAATTTTTGGGTAAAAAATCAACTGAGAAAATGTCATTTTAATGCCAAATATTTAATCATATTTTAATACCACCTGAGACAATTGCTCTAATCAATCAAATATATTTAGGTAATAGATATGATGCTATAAAACTTTCAAAATCTTCTAGAATTTAGTGATGCATAGACTCTGTTAATCTGGAAGAAACAGAAAATCTCAATTTAACTGATTTCAAGAATATTAAATGTATTTTATAACATAAAAATAGAAACTCAAGTTCCAGTTTAAATGGAGAATGAGCAATGTGTTCCCTAAACCTGTCTGTGCCCTGATATTACCTATGAATGTTTTAAATATTTTGAAATTTAAACTCACCTGAAACCTATTTGATCAGAAGCTGCAGGGTAAACTCAAAGGGTCTATGTTGTAAACATACTCCATGGTTGATGTTGATTTATTTCCACCTTTTGAAACTACTTTCCTACAGAATACTTAAGAGTTTTGTTTTGTTTTGTTTTGTTTTTTATGGTCAGTGACTTGAAAAGTAATCCAAAGAAAATAAGTTTTTATGATACTATATAAGATTATATTTTGCAGGCTAATTTGCAAGACAAACAGAAATACATAGTAGATTCTCAATGAATATTTAATTAAGCCTAAATGAATGTGAAAGAGATTGACAGAACACAGCCACATTTAGCAGCACTGAATACTAACTCAAGTATTCAAAAATGTAGTGGTCTTCAGAGTTTTTTGTTGCTGTTGCTATATTCAAGAATATGTTTCAGTTTTGACATTATCTAAGGAAAGGCATAACTTGCTTTTTAAAAAAAACATCTTAAATCATAATAGCCAAGGGTCAAAGTATTTTCTAGGTATTGAAGACTGTCTGGATACACATAATAGTTTGCAATAGAGCCAAAGGTAGTTAACATTAATCTCTGGGAATGTTCTTTCCCAAGGTTATCATGTCTTTTGTTACTGTAACTTCCTCTGAGAGTCTCAGAGCAGAGGCAATTGGAGTTACATCCAAATTGGTGTAACTTGATATAGTATATCTTAAAAAGGAAGATGTGTGGCATGACTGATAATGTTGAATGAACGCTTTTATTTAAAAAAATGGCAAGATGAATAGAAGAATAGCCCTAATTACCAAATACGTTTCTCCACTGATTCTAATTGACATTGTTAAGTAAAAAACCACTTTATTAAAATGAAAATTGCATGATTTTATAATCTATTTGACCTTTACATATATTCAAACATTATTAGTGCTCTCCTGAGTTTCTTCAAAAACAGTCATTTCATTCAAGGTAAAACAAAACCACTTTATATAAAGTCCACTGAAAGAAACAGAACAATCATTATACAAATTTTAACCCAATTTTTTTTTGGAATAAATTTTGTATAAATTATTTAGGTAAAATTAGATGATCATTTCTAAACTGTTCAGCAAATACTATATTCAAGATATATTAATAGAAAACAGTTAATTGTTTTAACTGGGGAAAAGACTTCTTACCAAATCCCCATTTTGGGGATTTAAAATGTACTTTAATATGTTAAATGTTCTAAAAAGCAACTGAGTTTAAATAAAGATTTAATTTGTTTATTGAACAAAACAATTTAATCTATCAAGTTTTCCCCCATAGAAATGGTTATGAATAGTATATGCCCTAAAATAGCACTTTAAGTTATAAATAAAAAAAATTTCAATATTTGCTCAAAATTATCTCTACTTCCTTTACTTTACTTTATGAAGACTTTTTTTGCAACTGTTGAAGAACTGTTTCAAGAAAATATTTTTTTATACTAATTGATCATGATTTTGAAAAACTGACTTTAAACTTAGTTGGCATCAAGCTTATTTAAGAATATAGATATTTTCCTCAACATTTCAACAATCTAAAATAAACCTAAAGTGTTTTGCTTCTACTTTATAATATTCTTATGTCTAATAACATTGATTTGAAAGATTCTTTCTATCATTACTTTAAAGATAAATAGGTACAACAAATATCTCTGTTTAAAATCTATAGCTTCAAATAAATTTATTGATTTTCCTTTGTAGCAAAGGATTGAGGACAGTTTCTAAATAAGCAAGGTTTCTGTCACATTTAATAGCTTTCTCCAGTAGATGACACATTATAAATGATAGCGATATGGTTACCCAACAAAGGTGACCTGCATTTAAATCAATCACCTAACCACAGAGGTTTTTTTTTTTTCTTTTTAACTGTTGTGATCTTATTAACCTGTTTTTTGTTTGTTTGTTTTTCATTTTCATTATAGGCTGCACTGAAGTTATATAGCTAATAAAATTGGATTACTCTTTTCAGACTTAAGAGAGGTTTTGGTAGGGGCAGGATGAGATAGGAGCTCAATGGTGGCATTATAAATCAGAGTTAGGCCTGCCACTTGATTGGCTCTTATATGGCTATAATCTGATAAATGCCTAGAAATGTCCTCTCTTCATTTGAGTTAATCCCAGAAACAACCCTTGAGAAGAGAAGTTGAATTCAAGTTTTTTTGGGAATCTCCTGTAAAGGGTCCAGTCAGTGAGACAGGGAGGAAAGGAAACCAATAAAGAGTATATGATTGGGAAGGCTCGATCCCACTGGGGAATTCTGGCAGGGAACACTAACTTTCAGTTGTCTCACCAGAGGGAACTGGCATATTTATGCATCAACTACTATTGTCAGTCATTGGTTGAGGTCTGCTCCTGGGGATCATTAACTACCATATGGGCTTATGATAGGGGGAGCAGACAAATCCTCAGGCAAAGGGTTTCAAGTATTTGAAATGGAAAGTCTTTGGATTGGCATTCAGGAATATGCTGAGTGCCAAGAGGAGATGAGCAAGTCACTGACTGTCTCTCCAATTACTGACTAGAGTTCTCTGCATGATAGAACAGTCAATCAGACACACTAACAAGGTCAGTATAGGGTGAAAGCTTAGTGTGATGAATGATCTTATCAAAACTTATAATGGGCATTTATGCCATCATCACTGTATTGATTGCATTTCTGTTTTTAATCTAGTAAGATCATACAGAGGATGAAAGAAAGTAGTATGGTTAGGAAGGAAGAAAAGCTTTTAGTAGTAGATTTTTAAGAATTGCGCATGAAAATAGAAACCCTTCAATGTCTTATAAATTTTGGCACATGCTAATCTGCTTCCTGTGACTTTTTAAGTTGTTCTTATTTCTTCTATCAGCAATAGATTTTCAGTTAAACATTATTTCAATACCTTCAAAAGGTGACTGTATTTAAACACATATTCACCTCTATGTTTGTTTTTTCCCCCTAGGCTAAAATACTTTCTGCAACAACCAGTTTTTTAGCCCCAGGTTTCAGAAATAATGAATGGTTAAAAACTCAATTACTACTTGGAAGTTTCTTTCTGCTATGTCAAGCTGAGATGATATTTATAGATATATGGGAGATCTGAGTGTGTTGATTGATAATGATACTAGGAACTAGGACAGTTTAAATTGAAGCAATCTAATTATGCTGAAAAATCCAGGATTGGGAGGAAGGAAACAATCTCCCATGAACTCATAATAGCAGAAGAAAAGTGAGCTTATTTTCAAAGGACAATTAAACCATTGGCTCAGCTATTCTACCAGTAGCAATTTAACTTAGTGATGTATATGCATATGTCCACAAGTATGTATTTTGAAAGATGTTCCTGGAAATAGAGTTTTCATAGTTAAAACATTTCAGGTAAAAAAAAATCAATATAGAGGTATAATAGGATATATCCATACAATAAAATCCTATGCAAGTTTTAGAATATAAGAGTTAAATATATAAAGTCTGAAAAATGTCCAAAATATATATCCTACTCTGTGTCATAGATATATTATTAAATGAAAAAAGTAAAGTGCATATGAATATTTTAGGTAGTTTCTATTTGTTTAATAAAAAGAGATGAAAGTCATGCTCATATGTGAGTTGACCTGGAGACAGAGGTAGGAGAATAAAGACTTCAACTATTTATTTTAAAACTTTTGATATTGATTTTTTTAACCATTTGCATTTTTTACCTATATAATTTAAATTAAAGAGATTGAAATCTCAAAGAATTTCAGTTTTAAGGAGCAATAGTTTCTATGTGACAAATTGTTTCACAATATTTGCTATTTTAATAAATAAGGAATATTTGTTACATAAACTTGGAGCTTTCATATGTTGGCGATAATAAAGAGAGATAACTTTTAACCTACACATCTTATTGGTATACATCACTATCCTTTCACCAGTAGCTCTCTCCCTGTGGAAAACATGTAGCTTTTAGCAAGTGTCAAATTCAAGGATCTGATTTTTCACCATAGAAAAAGTCACAGTTTAATTTACATATAAAAATAACCTCATAACTTTTATGTAGGAACAAATTTTTCTCAGAATTAGCTGGTGACTTTTGATTTGAAAACTCAGTTCATACCTTCAGGCATGCTTAGTCTACCATACATTGAGACCTAGTAACTGCCTTGCAAGTCATTATGGAAGAGACTTACCAGAACGAGGCATTAACTTCAGACTGTTCAATGTCGCTGTTTTGGAAGAGGGATTTAGACTCCGATAATAGTTTTATTTTACTGCAAAATAAAAACATATGTCATATGCATTATGAGAATGTGTGATAGGTGAAAATCATTGTGACTTTTGGAAATAATCATTCGAGTTAACTTGGCAACAATGCCAGAATTTAAATTTATGAGAAAATATTCACTGCAAATCTGGACATTGTAACAGGGATCAAAGCTACTGTAACTAATTTAAGTAATACCTACAGCATTAGTGTCACTTTGTGTATCTCTAATTTTGAACAAATGATGTTAAAGAAGCTATTCTCTACCTTTAAGCTTATGCCATTTCCATGAATATTTAAATTGTGGTATAATAAGAGAGTTGTCCTTATTCCTTTGGGGTATTTGCAACCTTCTTCTGCTAGATTATTAAAATGTCATAGAAAGATATTTATTTAGATTATGCTGCTTCATTACACAAACATAAATGTTGCTTGAGCAAATTCAATCAATCTGTCCTTTTCCTGGTTCTGTGCATCCAAAAATGCCCAAAGTGTTTGAGTCAACATAATATACCAGTGAAAGCAAATACAAGGTTATTTGTTGCCCCATTGTCAAGATCAAATATAGTGTTAATGAAACATTCATCATCATTTATGAACAATGGTAGCAAATATGTGAAAAACATTTAGTTCACATTATGATTCCTTCCACTAGAGATAAATAGGACTAGTGAATCCATGCTAAGAGATTACTTGCTAGCGCTCAGATCTTTCTCCAGTGACACAGTTGATTGTGAAACCATGGCCGTTAGAGATTCATGCACTAATGGAGAATCTTTGTGAATTTTATGTGGCATTTATTGTTTGATGTTATAGATGGTATCTTACAAAAACATGTTTTGATTATTTACCTTAGCCATAAGATTTTAAAAGGAGCATGCAACTAGATATCTTAGCACTAGAAACAATAGTTATAAAAACAAAGTTGAAATACATATACTGAAAATGTAATAATTTATTGAATATACTCCCATCATAAAAGTCAATGAGTTCAATTTATATAGGAAGTTAATTATAATAGTCTTCACTCACATCTATGAGATCTTCTAGCATGGAATGGTTCCATAAACTTCACACCCAAAGCATGAGCACAAAAGAAAAAATAGGTAAATGGGCATCCTAAAAATTAATAACTTTTGCTCTTCAATGGAGTTTGTCAAGAAAATGAAAAAGCAACCTATTCAATGGGAGAAAATATTTGGTATCCAATTATCCTATAAGGGCCTAATATCTAGCATATGTAAAGAAATCCTACATCTTGACAATAAAGACAAACAACTCATTAAAAAATGGGCAAGAGACTTGAATATACACTTTTCCAAAGAGAAAATGCAAATATTTAAAAAGCACTTGAAAAGATGCTCAACATCACCAGCTGTTAGGGAAATGTATATCACCTTACACCTATTAGACTGGTGGCTGTTAAAAAACAGAACTACAAGTGTTGTAGAGGATGTGGAGGAAAGGGAGCCCTCAACCACTGCTGGTGGGAATGTAGTGTGGTTCAGCCATTGTGGAGGATGGTTTGGCAGTTCCTCAGGAAGCTAATATAAACTTGCCAAATGATCAGGCAATCCGACTGCAGGATACATATCCAGAAGAATTAAAGCAGAGGCACAAACAGATATATGCACACCAATGTTCATAGCAGCATTACTCACTATTGCCAAAAGTTTGAAGCAACCCAAGTGTCCATAAACAGATGAATGGATAATCAAAATGTGTTATATACACGCAATGGAGTATTACTCAACGGTAAGAAGGAATGAAGTATTGGCACATGGGACAACATACATAACTCTTGAAAATCTTATGTTGAGTGAAGTAAGCCAGTCACAAAAGGACAAATTTTGCATGACCTCACTGATATAACCTAACTATACTGAACAGACTCACAGAGCTAGAGTCTGAAGATAGGTCATCAGGAGACAGAATGGGCAGAGTATGTTGAGCTGATGCTCAGTATGGACAAAACCCATGATAATTGGAAGGGCGTTTTTTGTCAATGGATGGGATTGATGGTGGTGTAGGAATGTGGGTGAGGTTGATATTGGAAAGTGAGGGTGAGCAGGGTGAGGGGGTTGGATTGGACTAGCTATAGACCTGGGGGGAAAGCTGGAGGAAGGAACACATGAACTCTAGGGATTTGTAAGTCTGTGGTTGAAACTACAATGGTTGATAATGATCTTTTGGCAAATATGGCAGAGGAGGATCACTGGTGTTGCACATTGTTGTTCTGGGATATATGGGAAAGGGTGCACCTGGGGCATGCTTCTATGGAATATAAATGTTTTAGTCTTGTCACAGGGTGTCATCTCAGTAGGTGGAGACCCACACAATAAACAGGAAAATAAAAACCTCCCACCCTGGGTAGTCCTGCTAAGTTCTCAAATAGAGGAGCAAGACTCTCTTGAGTACATTGGCAGTGCCGAATAAAAGAAAACAGACCTGTATGTTATGCCCTCAATATTAATGCATATAAAGATGAACCTTATCCTTTAAAAAATGGAAACTTAGTGTTGTCATAGGTTCTGAGGGGAGGTGGAGGGAAGAATGAGTGGAACATAGGGCATTTTGGGGGCATTGGAATTGCTCTGCATGATTTTGTACTGATGGATACAAGCCATTATACATTTTGTCAGAACCTGTAAATGTGTACAGTGAAAAATGTAAACCATATTATAAACCATTGACCATGGTTAGTAGCAATGCTTTGATATTTGTTCATTAATTGAAACAGATGTATTATACTCATGTAGGATGTTATTGATAGGTGAGGATAGAGGTGGGAAGGTTGCAACTGTGGTGGGGAGGATTAGTGGTGCAGGGTGTAGGTGGTGGGGGGATGTGTGGGGAGGAGTGCATCTGGGGCGGCTATTGTCTTGGTGGGTGGAGACCCACACAATAATTGATGGAATATTGAATTCCCAACCTGGGGAGTCCTGCTACATTTTTAATAGAGTAATAAGAATCTCTAGAGTACATGGACAGTGCCTAGTGAAGGAGGACAGACCAATACTCCAGATCCTTGATATATATTCTTGTATTTATGAAACTTGTTCTTGTGAAACTAAAGCCTAGCCTAGTAATATATATTGCCCAAGAGTTACCTCTTGAAAGTCTTCTTGTTGCTCAAATGTGGCCTCTCTCTAAGCCAAACTCATCATATAAACTCACTAACTTCCCCCTCCTCCCCAGCATGGGACATGACTCCCAGGGATAAGCCTCCCTGGCACTGAGGGATTATTACCAAGTGCCAGTTAGCAATGCATTTGGAAAAAGACCTAGACCAAAAGGAGATATTAAATACAAATGAGCTTTTATGGCTAAGAGATTTCAATGTGAATCGGGGCTCATTCCAGAGGTTACACTTATGCATGTCTCAAGAGGAACTCGCTGACTGTCACAGTAAACAGTACCTCAAACAAGGGTGCTTCTGGCAGCTCTAGAAACATCTAGACATTATAGGCAGGGCAGACAACCCCAGGAAACTGGCACCCCATCAGGTGGGCCTCACCTTGGAATATATGATAACCTATCTCTCCAATGTATCAGAGTTTGACTAATTTATAATGGTTCTTCCACTCCTTTTATTTGTATTTATAATTAACACTACACCTGTTAAATACATGTCCCAGAGATGTAAATATTCTGGCTGTTCATATGTCAGTTGAACCCTGAATCTTAGCAAAATTGCAGCCAACACCTACTCTCTAATTCATTGAACCCACCCAGGACAACTAATAAAATGATGATGACTGACAATGCCCATCCCAGACAAAAAAGAGTATATACAACTGCAAACAAGACAGTTCCATCCTAGAGAGTATAGTCAGATTCAGATTAATAAAGTACCTAGATGATTCTTAAAAATGTTTGGGTTTGAAAACCCCTACTTTCTTTCTGTTTAAATATATGAATGATTTAGGAAGACTATACTCACATACTATAAAATACAAAAATAGTCTGACCATATATTCTTTAAAATAACATAATTAGGAAGAGTTTGTTCTTTTTCTTTTACTGTTTGTTTATTTAACACACATGTATTTATATATGTCTGTGATGTGAAAAGGGGTGGGTTTAACATTATTTTCTTTAAAATTTATGACTAACCCATTCTCAACAATGCCACATTGATCAAACCTAAATTTTATGCATTTTTTGGTTTAAACAATCTATTTCTTATACCAGATTTTTTCCTCTTATTAATATATTTTTCTGCTAGTTTAACTTCTCCTGTGTTTTTGTCTAACTCACTTTTGGGGAGGTGGGATATTATTGTACATTTGTTTCCTTCAATATAATCTTGATAATGAAATTTTCATATTTACCTAAGAAATCCTACTATTACTTTATTGATACTGAAATAAATTTATTAACTGAGTTATATGACATTACTATACTGCTTTGCCATATTAAAATATAGACATCAAAATTTATTTAGGTCTTCTTCCATAGCCCAATTAATAATGAGGTTAAAAATTCTCTAATTTGTGTTTATGTTTTATCCCATGAAGATTTTCACTCAAAATATGAGGTATGATTAATTTAAAACATTGTGATTTATAAAATAAAAGTAATTAATCATGTAAAAGTCACACAGAATATACTCAAAAGACAATTTTTTTTTGTTTTGGCATTGTTTTTATTTGTAATTAACAAGATACTTTTTGTTTTTTAAAAATGTTCTCATTGCACACATGCACACAAATAGAGGGAACATATCTTAAAGTATAAATTTTCTATATGCAAATATCAAAGAAAGAGAAGTTTTAAATTAGAATTCAGACATTAGAAATTTTCTATTAAGAAGGAAACCCTTGTGGAATAATTTAGCTAAATTAATATAACTCATAATATTCAAGTAGGAAAATTAGAGGCTAAAATTATGGTGGTTCACATGCATAAATCAGTGCCTTGTTCTGATGATTGCTAACACAAAAGTTATTTTAATTTAATAAAAATATCACAGTGGTTACTGGAAATATTACGCATCATATATTTTCATAATGGAAACATACCAGCAAATTATATGTGCATATTAGATTTTCAGCAAATAATTGTCCTTGTGGGCATAGACAGGCATTTTAAAAAACCTTATTTAATTGTTTAAAAGATATTTATTACACGGCATGCACTACACTAGTTACTAGAAATTTTAATAAAGTACACATTATGCTATCCAATCTCTGTTAAGCAAACACTTTGATTTGGGTACCTCAGGATTTTATTTAAAAATGCTTTATGCCAGAAATATCTGCCTTTTCTATTTCTCCCTACTTTGTTTGACAGATGTGTTATTTTGAATGATAATATAATGTTTGTTGACATGCTTTCATTACTGGAATAAAAGTTTTTCTCTGTAAAGACTTGTTTCACGAGACTTAATTTTTACATAAATGCTTTTTATGTAAGATTTTATTTCAGATGTTAATACAACTGTAGAAAGTAAAGTTTGAACTTAAACTTTTCCATGTATTTTATGCCATATTTGAAAAATAAATTTAGTTTACTCAGAGCAATATTGATGTCTGTGTACAATGGATCAAAAATAAAGTCAGAAGTATTTAAAAAGGCTTTCCAGTTTGACAGAAGAGACAAGGAATACTTCTCTAACTCAATTGTTGAGAAAACATTAGTAATATGTTTATAGTGAACTGTTTATCATTTAGTCTCCAATTCCGTTACCCATTTGCAGGTTAAATATTGTAATCAAGGTTGTCAAATCCACTTAGTGGTCCATAAATTAAAATTGACCTTCCAATTTAAACCTTTTGAAGCTAATGTGGTTTGAAATTAGTGGCTAGGAAAAGCATTATTTAAATATACAATAAGTATCAAAATATTTACTTGCCAAAGTCAAATGAATTTAAGATTTCATTACTTTTATATAGTCAAATATAAAAATAAAGAAGGATTTTAGAACATGTTATTCTATGCAGGGGCAATTGTGATACTTTTAAAGTATCTGAATTGTTCTAGTCTGCCAAAAAAGAGGCAGTCCCAAACTAATAAGACACTGGGATATCAAATATTGTCAAGAGAACTAAGACTTATTCACCACAGAAAATCCTTGAAGAGAATGAACTGTGAGCCAAAAATGTTTAGCATAAAGACATGTTTATGAAACTTATCCATCATGTCAGACTAGGGAGGTAAAGAGCCCTCACTTTTGGGGTCAGATATCTGTGTTTGTTCCTACATGGTTAGTCTGAGAAATGCAGTGTATCCTTCTGGGCAGGAAAAAAATGTGGATTGTAATGGCAGTGAAGCAGTGGTAGTAGACATACACAGGTGGGCAGGGACAGTATGAAAGGTGAGGAGAAGAGGGACATGGCATAGGTATAAGTTGAAAAAGTTCACACCGCCACCCTCACATCCTCCAGGTGATTTTATAAAGTTCAAGGGCAATAATAATTACTGCTGTAAACAGTTTCCTCCCTCAATGAAAAATCTTCCTTCTTAAAGATTTGTGGATCATTCTTGGTGAAAGGTAACATAACCTTAAAAACTTACCATTTTTATTTTCCATTACGTTAACATGAGATAAAAGAAGCTAAGGTTTACTGAGTTCCCACTACATTTGGTGTTTGATGCTTCCAGATGCTATCTCATTCCATTCTCATCAGTCTATCATGCATATATTCACTTTTTTTTTTTTGGAGGAAGGGAGTAAGGTAACGTTTATGTGTGTGTATGTGTGCGCGCATGTGTGAACTTATCAGAAATCAAGTCCCTTGCCAAAGATCACACTTTCTGTATGCAATTCTATCTAACAGCCTACAAAAAATTAACAAAATATTTTAATTGATATTTAATTTGACAAGCTGACATATTTTCATTAATATGTATTTTGATACATCTGTGTGAATTTTTATTACATTCTATTTTTAAATTCAACACACATATATGTAAAGTATATTTTAGGTATATGCCAGATTCAAACCAAAATACTTTTTTCTTTTTAAGATTTATTTTTTATTTTTATTACATATCCCCTCCCCTCCTTCTGCTTGTTCTTGCTGTGTTCATTCTTGCGTTCTTCTGTGTCTGCTTGTCCTCCCCACCTTGCGGCGACCCACCGAGTCAGCTCACCATGCACCAAGCATGGCCTGCCTGCTCGCGGGGGCTTGCCCTGCTCGTGGCAGCATTAACCTGCCCGCGGTGGCTTGCCTTCTCAAGGTGGTTTGCCCGGTCAAGGAGGCCCTGGGAACCAAACCTGGGGCCTCCTATGTGGTAAACTGGCGCCCTACCAACTGGGCTACAGCCGGCCCCCCAACCAAAAGACCCTTAAAATGGAGATGCAAACAGAGTAAATTGTGCTATTTTGCTAGACAGTTTAATTTGATAAATTCAACATAAAGTCATTTCTCGCTTCTTTTTTTAAGTGTTCATACTACATTAATTAAACATGTTAAAATTAATCATATTAATGATCATGAAGGCTTTAATGTTCAACATGCTTTCAGGACAGAGTGATCATTTCCATTTTACAAATTATACAAGTCAAGCTCAGAGGTTACATGGTTAAATTACAAGAGAAAAGTTTAGAACCTCAGGGGTCAAAATAGGGTAATTTTCTTTCTCCACTACCTTCCCATTTAAAAGCCTTTTTGAAGGAATATATTACATAATGCTCAATACAGGTATCATTTATTTTTAGCTGACTCTCAAGTATTTTGTACAGAATGATCTCTTTAGGGAACAGGTTTTCAACATATGTCAACATAAAAGATGATGGTGACATAAATAATTATGATAGATTGTCTACATATTTGATCTGAATTTAGGTTTCAAACCAACTCATCTTCCTGCTATTATATTTAGGGAATTGCCTAAATTGCTTGCAATACAAGCTAGCTATTTGTAACCAGCTGTCTTCCTACGTGATGATAAAGATAAATTGCTCCTTCATTTTACGTGCTTCTCTACTCCCACCACACGCCCCCTCTGCACACCAATCAGAGAACATACCTCTCACTATTGTGATAATCAGCTTTGGGAAACTTTAATACACTGATACCTTATAGTAAATTTACCAAAATGTTGTATATTTAAAAAATTTTTTTAATTACCTCTGCATGTTCAAGCCTTCATGTACCTTTTCTACCCCTAAAATTTCATTCCTCCTGACATACTCCATTTTCCCCTTTTTTCTTTATGTTTTCTTCAATTTTCCCTTAATTTGTGACTCTTTCTTGGTTTTGGAGCCTGTAATTTCCAATACAGGTCATCTTTACATGTTTCTTTTAATATGATAATATTTAAAATTTTATTAGGATTTACAATGCAACGTTAAGCACTGTCAACGAATCCTTCCTTATAACTTGTTTGTTCCTAAGTCATCGATATGCTATTTTTATTCCGTATTAAACTCTCACTGACCTGTGCTGGGTGTTAATATCATTCAAATTGGCTGGAAATTAGTAGCTTCATAACTACTTAACCTGACATTTTCCTTTTCCTCTTCCAGTGATTCCAAGTACCCTTGTTGCGTATTCTCCTCAAACTTGCTTTTTTCAAACAGATTCAAGAACCTCTATGTTGTCAACTTTCCAATGAATTGAAGGAAAAATACTCTGGCTAGATGTCAATACACTCCATAATCTGACCTTGGTTTATTCATTCACTATATTTCAAACTGGTTCCTATGTTGACAGGCTAGGGTACGACATTCTCAGTAGACCATGTTTGTGTGCACACATCCTGGAACTTTATTATTAAGTAAAATTCCATTGAAAAATATATGTCTTCACATTCTACTGCCTATCCTTATCTCTAAATTAGCCATGTCATTAAAGACAAATTCTATGATTTTTACCCCACAATATTTGAATGCATCCTTTAATAACTCAAGGAATAACTAAAAACATAACTTCTTTAATAATTGTTAAAACTACTATTATCATTGCTGTCATCACTGTTGTTATTTTAAATATTGAAAACGTATTGTGAACCTATAATATGTGAGGAACTATGCATTTTCTCAATCTTTATTATGGCACTGTGAAGAAAGTACTAAAGAATGATGAAAAAAACTTGAAGCTTAGAGAATTGAGGTAAATTATCAAAAGTCACATAGCTGGCAGATTCATAGCTCAAATCCAGTTCTATGTAGCTACAAAGTCTAAGCTTTTATCTACTGTGTTGTGGTGACCATGATGCTGAGTAGCAGAACCAGTAATTATTTACTACAACAATTTCTTCTATGACTTAGCTTTACTAAAAAAAATAAATCAGTAATTCCCAGTATCTAAATAAAGTTCAAATCTACAAAATTTGCCCTCAGTTTGGGCCTTTCTCATATTTCACAGGTGATTCACTGTTTCTTGACATTATCATTTACATATTCCTAGCCAAATGGTTCTATTTCCTATCTCATTATCAAGTCAATCTTCCTTCATGGAGTACCCAACTTTTAAGCAATGTTTAATACAGATAAAGATAATAATAGGCAGAGATAAATACACATATCTTTCCTATATATCAATAAAGGATGTTTGATATTCCAATAAATAGTCATTACATAAATGACATTAAAACTTCTATTTAAACTTCCAAAATGATGAGGTTGTTGTTTAGGTTTTTGAAATAAAGTGTATAGCTTTAAACATAGTGAAAGGCAACATTCTTAAGTATAGAGTGCTGTGAACTGTAAAAAATATAAACTCCTGTGTAAACCCCACCTAATCAATATAGAAAACATTTCCACCACCCTGAAAATTGTTCTTTAGCTTTCAGTGGTATCATTCCCACTTCCACTGTGAACCAGAATTTTTATTTCTATTACAAAGAGTAATTTTTTCCTGATCTTGATCAAAATTGATTTGTGGAGTATTCAGGGTCAGTTTATGTTTTCTGAGAAGCAGATATTTAGATGGATTTAGACATGCACGAGATTTTTTTTAGAAAACCAACTATAAAGAAGAAAGTAGACAGCTATGGGAATAGGTGGGGAGAAATTTAAGACTGTGTTATAGGTCTGACATCTGCAAGGAGGAAGAGAAGAAAGAAGAATTAGGTGAGAGTAGCCTAGGATTGCAATACAGCTTGAAGAAAATTTAGACCAGACTGAGAAAACTTGAGCAAAGATTGTCTGTTAGGAGAGTCCCCTATCAAGCACAAATAGTCCATGCCATGCTTAGTCAGGAAGAATGTGGCTTTAGCATGTGTACTTTGGAAAATCTTAATGTGTGCCTGGTAGATACTGTCATCCAACTACATTACTTGATAAAGGTTTTCTTGAAATAAGATGTCAGTAAGGATCTCAAATCAGGAATGCTGTATCTGTGCATTCACAGTTTAATTAGACAAAGGAGTAACAAGAGGTGCTTAAATGGCATCAGTTAGATTCCACACATATTCCTTCC
>PVKH010005303.1:7500-22512 GCA_004027955.1 Chaetophractus vellerosus
CACATGAGAATGGTCTAAATATACTTATTAAAAGACAGAATATCAGAGTGGATAAAAAAAAGACCCAACTTTATTTTGTCTACAAGAAATTCACTTTAAAATAATGACCCAGATAGATTAAAGATGTGGAGAAAGATATACGATGTTAACATTAGTCAAAAGAAATCTGTAGTAGCAATATTAATTTCAGACAAAGATTTCAGAGAAAAGGAAATTAGCCATGATAAAAAGGGGACTTATGTAATGATAAAGTGGTCAAATCTCCAAGAAGACATACAATTCTGAATGTACATGTGCCTAACAATAGAACATTAAAATACTTTTCTGTAACCTAAAGCTTCTTTGAAGATAAAATGAAATAAATTAGACACTGGGGGAATATACAGAAGAAAATGTCACTATACATACAAGACAATGGGTCTTACAGTGATGAAAGACACAACATCTAAAAAAAATTATTTCAAAATTTTTTGTATTATTTTAAAAACTTTTAATTATTTCGTTTTCTTATTAAGTTTATCTGGTTATTTTGTTGGCTTTGTTTTTGGAGAGGTTTTGGATCACAGAAGGGTCACAACTGTGGTAGGGGAGGATCACTGTTGCGCGATGTCAGTGATGGGAGGATGCACAGGGAGGGATTCACCTGGGACATGTCTCTAAGGCATATGAATATGTTCAAGTGTTCATGGGGCATTGTCTCGGTGGGTGGAGACCCACACAATGACTGAAAGAATATTGAATTCCCAACTTGGGGAGTTCTGATACATTCTCTAATAGGATGGCAAGAATCCCCTGAGTACAAGGGCAGTGCCTAGTGAAGGAAGATAGACCATTATGCCGGGCCCTTGATATTGATGATTGTATTCATGAACCTTTTCATGTGAAATTGAAACTTAGCCTAGTATTATATATTGCCTAAGAGTTACCTCCTTAAAGCCTCCTTGTTGCTCAAATGTGGCCTCTCTCTAAGCCAAACTCAGCATATGAATGCACAAACTTCCCTCCCCACCACCCCGGTATGGGACATGACTCGCATGTATGAGCCTCCCTGGCACCGAGGGATTATTACCAAGTGCCCACTAGCAATGCATTAGACTCACCCAGGACAAAAAACCTTGATCAAAAGGGAGAAATGGTAAATACAAATGAGATTTTATGGCTAAGAGATTTCAGAGTGAGTTGGGAGGTCATTCCAGAGGTTATGCATGTCTCAGCAGGCTTTCATTGACTGCCACAGTAAACAGTGCCTCAAATAGCAGAACTCCTGAGGGCTCTAGAGACATCCAGACATTATAAGTAGGGCAGACAAGCTCAGAAATTTGGTACCCTGTCAGTGGGCCTTACTTTAGAATTTATGCTCCCCAGTGTAACAGAGTTAGACTCAATTATAGTTTCCCTACACATGGCTCTTCTGCATCTTTTATTAGACTATACTTGTTAAGTATGTATCCCAGAGAGTTAAATCTTTGGTCCATCCATGTGCCAGCCCTGAATCTCAGCAGAGTTGCAACACCTACCCAGGACAACAAACAAGGAAATGATGATGGATAATGTCCATCCCAAGGAACAGAGTGTCTGCAACTGCCCCATGGGATTTAAGCCGTTTTCAGTTAGAAACAGAGTGGCCATCACCATCCCCAAATCCTCAAGATTAGGCAATGAACAATGGACTAAAGTAGACATAGTATTATTCTACTACAAACTTATTATTATTCTTGCAATGGAAGAATTTTTATCATTGATATAAAGGCAGAGGCCACCAGAGGTTCTGAGGGGAGTGAGAGGGAAGAATACATGTAATATGGGGGCATTTTCAAGACATTAAGATTGTCCTGTGTGAGGACAGTAAGGTTACAGTTCAAGTGAACAGTACCATCAATCAACTAGATCTGATTGACATTTATAGAATACTTAACCCTTAAATAGCAGAATAAACATTCTTCTCAAGCTAACATGGGCCATTTTCCAAGAAAAAAACATTCTGGGTCATGGAATACACATTCAAAATTTTACATTAATAGAAATCATATAATGTATGCTCTTAGACCATGGTGAAATTAAACTAGAAATCAACAGCAGAACGATAACTGGAAAGTACCCAATTATTTGGAGATTAACCAACACAAGTCTAAACAACATATGGTCACAGCAGAAATCTCAGTAGAAATTTAAAAATATGTTGAACTGAATGAAAATACAACTTATAAAATTTGTGGGGTGATGTAAAAACAGTATTTAGAGGGAAATTTATAGCATTGAAAGCATATATTGGAAAAGAAGAAAGATCTAAAAACGAATAATCTGAGCTTCTGCTTTAGGAAATGTGAAAAAGAACAAATTAAATTCTATGTATGCCGAAGAAAAGAAATAATAAAAATTAAAGCAAAAATCAATGAAATTGAAAACAGAAAATTCATAGAGTAAATCAATGTAACTAAAGCTATTTCTTTGAATAGATCGATAAAATGGATACCCAAGAAGAAAATAGAGGAGCCATTACAACTGATACCATGGTATTAAAAGGATAATAAGAGAATATTATGGACAACTCTATGCCACAAAATTTGATCACTTAGAGGAAATGTACTGATTTCTTTAAAGACACAACATAGCTAAGCTCTCACAAGGAGAAATAGATGGTTTTAATAGGCCTATAGTTATTAAAGAAATTGAGTCAACAATTAATAACTTCCCCAAACAGAAAGCACCAGCTTTCTAACATTTAAGGAAGAATTATACCAATTCTCTATAATCTCTTCCAGAACATATGAAGAAGAGGAAACACTTCCTAACTCATTCTATGAGGCCATATTATCTTAATATCAAAACCAGACAAAGATATTCGTAGGAAGAACAATTACAGACCAAAAATCTCTCATGAACACGGATGCAAAAATCCTCAACAAAATATTAGCAAATCAAATTCAATACTGTATAAAATGAATTATACATATGACCAAGTGGGATTTATTCTGGGTATGCAAGGCTGGTTAGGCATTTGAAAATTACCTAATGTAATTTATTATATCAACAGGCTAAAGAGGAACTATCATATGATCATATGAATAGATGAAGAAAAAGCAAAAACTCTCAGCAAACTAGAAAGAGTGGGGGATTTCCTTAATTTGATAAAAAAAAATCTGCAAAACAATTTACCACTAACACCACACATTACCCAGCAATCAATGGAGACGTGAACTCAGAAGTTTCCTAATCAGAGATAAATTCTCCTTTTTGTAGGGCCAAATTCATACAAGGGAATATGTTTCTTACTGCTAGAATAATCCCTCTGAATGACCAGTGAAAGGGAAGTTATGAAAATAGTTATTGGGTTAAGACATTTAAGGACTTGCATCACTGAAAGAAAAAATGATTTGCTTTAAAGAGATAACTTATTTTTAAAACTGTAATTCAAGATGGTATCATTTCCTATAGGAAATGAGAATGTTATCCCCATATACTTGATATGTAGTACTCAAAAGATGCAAAAATGCCCACATGTAAAATATACGCCCTTACAGTATTTGAAGTATTGCCTTGTTATAGATGAAGGCTCATTTTCTCCCCCTGCTTTCCCAGCTTTTTCTTCCTACCCGTCCCAATAAGAAAAAGTTTCTTTGGACCAGGCAGCTCTATCATGGTAACATTAAAAGCTATTTCTTTACTCTTTCTCTTTGTTCTCCTTGTAGGTGGTACCTAACTTAGGTCATTTGTATATCGTACACCTGATCTCCTCTTCAACAGGAGGAGGACAGTGGGTAATAATATGTGATGGAGGGAAAACCTGCAGATGCTGGGGACTGAGAAACAATATGCCTAACCTACAGCAGCCTGCTGCAGGGGGCAGAGCTCTTACCGATACCACATGCCTTTCAGGTTTTTATTAATCTGCAGTTTTTTAAATAAAGTAGATATTTCCCTTTTTCTCATGCTCTTTGAGAAAGGAGTTTTAAAAAATTATTTTAGAATCAAATTAATAAATTACTTCATCTGCTAATGCAAATTTATACTTATTTTGTGCTTTTATTTTTCTAAGTACTTAACTTGTCCTTGCTTCAGTTTCCTCATTTTTAACAGTAGGGAGAATAGTATCTCTCTGTGCTACTAAAGTTGATTGCCAGGCATAACTAGACAGAGTTAGGCTCTGGGTTGGTCTCTGGAATTTTAGATGGTTATTTCTCTCCTGACATGCAACTTGAAGGTAATAGTGTTTTCTATCTTTTAGGTTTGTTGAAGGCATGGGAAATGGTGTTATTTGTTCTCCTCTGAATGGCTTTTAGAGGATGTAGAGAGAGACTCAAATATAGGCAGTTGCCATTATCCTACTAGAATCTGAAAGTTCACATTTATGGTTTTCTTTTTTTTTTTTTTTTTTTAAATACATTGGCTTCCACACATAATAATGTCAGGACAGCATTCCGAGGGGGTGAAGGCAGAAGCAGAGAGACTTCTTGAGGCCTACTTCTGGAAGTGATGCATCATTTTCACCACATTCTACTGGCCAAAGTCACGGTGCAGCTCAGATTCAAGGGGGTGGAGAAATAGACCTGCTCTCTGCATGGGAGAAGTAGCAACTTTGATTGCAGAAGGGGTTTGCCTTCTGATGTGGGAAGAATATGTGGTTAATAAACTCTCGTACAGGGATAAAAGAATCTAGGCACTATTTATTTACATCCTTGCAAAATCTCAAATCTGTTAATGAACATATATTTAAAAATTATGAGCAGTGTGTTAATATGTATTCTGCTTTTTTACACTTACACATTTTATTTAAACAATTAAAATATTGGCTCAGTGTTAAAAAAAAAACAAAGAAAAACACTGCAACATTTGAAATAAAAGAACACAGTAAGTCCCTTGACAGAGAAGATCCTCATCTAATATTTATTAATTTGAAAGAAACAAATGTGAAATATGTTAAGGTGTCATTATTAAATGGCTTTCAGAACATTTCTCTGTCATTACTTCTCTGTGACAAAAATTTTTACTGACCATTATGTATTCAAGTGACTCCTCACACATTCCCTTCAGGTTAGGCAGCAAAAACGAATGGGCTATGACCTGAAGCACAGTGAGTTGCTTCCTGGCTAAAGCATAGAGGGGTCAGCTTAAGAAGGCGGAGCCTTCCTCAGCCTGGGTCCCTGAGTGGTTGGATGGAGTAGAGCCCCTTGCTGACTCGTGTTGGATGTGCACCATGAACAAGAGATCAACTTTTCTTACCACTGAAATTTTGGGCTTAACATTTACCTGAGTGTAATGTAGCCTATCCTGACTAACATATAGCTTTAATAAACAACCTTTAGGCACCTAAAATGAAAGAGAGCTAAGGTTGCCTCAGATTCATGAGGACCTGCCCAGATGATAATATCACAAAAGACTGAATAACTCATTACACAGAAGGAATAGATGGGGTGCTCCATGGGGGCAGGGGAAGCTGTGGTTTTGGAGAGAAAAATGAATGTTTTTAAGACACTGATTTGACAAATGTGTATATATTTGGTTCACATAATTGACTAGAATTTTGTATCCTTAGATAATTGTAGAAAGTTGGTGGTTTAGGTGTGCCAGATTCCTATATGTATTGGTTATGTTGGGAATGAAAATACTGCCTAACATCTAGATTTTTCTGGAACTATATTTATCAAAAAATATCAGGACAGGGAATATTACTATCTTTAAGACATAAGTAAATAAGACACATGGGATAGCAGAAAACAGTACTATCAATTTATTAGCTTCACATAAAGTTAGATAATATTTAATTATTTGCCTGTGAAGTTTAATCTGGTTGTTATTTTTTCAAACAATTTAATTTTACTGATACATATTAGTAAAGCATACAATCCATCCAAAGTGTACAATCAATGGTATTTGGTATAATCACATAGTTGTGCATTCATCATTTCAATCATTATTACAGCATTTTCATTATTTCAATAATAATAAACAAAACCCAGACAAAAAAACAAAAATTCATCACCTCTCAATCTCTCTGTGGTTCCCCTCCTGTTTCTGAATATTCTCAGTTTATTTATTTATTTATTTGAAAGCAGTTTTATTGAGATATATTCACATACTATACAATGTATCCAAAGTGTATAATCAATGGCTCTTAGGATAATCACAATGTTGTGTATTCATCACCAAAAAAGTTTTAGAACAATTTCACTACTCCAAAAAGAAAAACTCCATACCCCTTAGCAGTCACCTGTCAATCCCTCTATGCTTCCACAATCCTACATAACCACTAATCTAATTTCATCTTTATAAATTGATTTATATTTACATATTAAATAAATGAAATCATACAATACATAGTACTTTGTGCTGGTTTCTTTCACTTAGCATAATGTGCTTTTTGTTCTGATATTAACATCTTGTAACCTTAACATACATTTGTTCAGTTTCAAAGTAAAACAGTCTATATATGCAATATTACTATTTGTATTTCATGTGAAGTTTTACTATGCTATACAGTCCCATGTTACATTTTTCTTAGCTTTCCTTCTAGTAATTTACATGACCTTAGACTTTCCCTTTCAACCCCTGTCATACCCATATAATAGCACTGCTAGTTACAAACATTATGTTGTGCTTTCACCTTTTCGATTCATTTCCAAAGATTAACACACATCCTTTTTACCAATTCTGCACTAGTTAACCCTCAGCTTTCCATTCTCTAAACTTATTCTGTTTTCTGTTTTTTAAGATGCTGATTTGAAAAATGAGTATACATTTAGTTCACATAATTGAGCAGAATTTTTGGTGGGATAGCAGAAACTGTGGTGATCCAATTATTAGGATCACTTGGAGTTAAATATTTAATTGTTTGGCTGTAAAGTTTAATCTAGTTGTTACTATTCCTTAAATATAAAGGCATAATATTCCAAAAAAAAAAAAAAAAGAGCTTGAACCTTAAATTATAGATGATTTCAACCAAAAATTTAGGGTAGAGAACTGGTAAAAGCACATTATGTGGCTTGCTGTGAAGATACATGCTATGAAAGAAACACAGCGGGGAAATCGGGAGGGGGATGATGTTTTGTAAAAGGTGGCAAGAAAGGGTTCTTTGTTGGGGAACCAAAGGGATTGAATGAGTGAACTATGCTAAAATGTTGGAGAAGAGCATTTTGGTCAAAATAATGGCAAGGAAAAAGGTCTTCCCTTGGGACCATGCTTGAGGTGCTCTAGGAACTACAAGGAGACTAGAGTAGGGAGCTTGAGGGTGAATTGTAGGAGATTAAGATGGAGAGAGAGTGCAAGGCCAGATTATATAAAGTCTAGTAGGTTATTGTAACAACATTGGCTTTTATTCCAAGTTGGTAAATTATTAAAGGAAGTTGAATGGCATAATTTATATTTAAAAAACATATCTCTGGTTTCTGTATGAGAGACTAGACCATAGGGAAATAAAAGTCCAAGTATGGAAACTATGTAGGAGTTAAGAGATTGCCTTTTCTCTCTTTGCAAAATATACTAATGGTATCTAAGAGTAGTGCTCTCCTTTTTTTCTTTAGCAATTCTTTTTGAGTAGGTCTGCTGGCAACGCATTTTTCTTACTTGTCTTTCATTTGAGAATGTCATTTTCTTTCCTGAAGGATATTTTTGCTGGAAATAGAATTCTGAGTTGACAGTTCTTTTCTTCTAGCAGTTAAAATATTTTGTGCCAATTACTTCTGGCCTCCTTGGTTGATGATAAGAAATCCATTGTCATTCAAAATATTTTCACCCATAAATAAGGTGCTGTTTCATGCCAGCTGCTTCCTTGAAGGGTTGAAGGTGTGGAAGATAGAGCGTGAGGAGTTGAGGGCTTTTACATTGGCAGCACCTGACCACCCTTTTCAACGGTAATTGAAATCTGACTGTATTCAGAGCTTTCTTTGTTGCCAGTAATATGCTTCATGCTAATTCAGGGCAGACCTCTTCAAAAATTATGATTTGCTTTTGGGAAAATTATTCACCAGATTTTTAATTAATGTGTTCTTACTTATTATGGGTTGCAGTAATCAAATGGAGATTTTAGGGCTGTCTAAAGAAATAAATACTCAATTCCTGTCCTGGAAGCAATTGTCAAGCTATTTTAGGAGATTCTCTGTTTCTGATCTATCATACACATCATAGGTTCTCAATTTTTGAATGGATAATAGAAAAAAATAAAAAAAATCAAATGGTCTGAATTGGCATAAGAATAAAAGGCTTCTTTCCATCTATTTTAGTTTGTTCATAGCTATTTCTTTATCATATTTGACAATACACAATACTAAATTTAAAATTCTGTACTAAGCTTATCATCTTATTACTTTTAGCCAATATTGCAACATGCCTAGAGAAGTCAGGAGCCACTGACTTAGCCTGAGTTAAGCCTACATTATTACTTGTATCTTTTCTTCACTGTCACCTCTAAAATTTACCCCATGAAGATCCTATTCCAGTGGGTACAGAGGACATTGACTAGATTCCAGTGGTGACTGAGAGACACATGTAGCAGAATGGTGATCAGACCTGTGCAATGGCTGTTATTAATTATTTGCACTTCACACTGGACAAGTAATTTGTACTTCTTAGTCTGAGTTTTACCACCTACTAAATGGAGGGAATGCCTTCAGTATTTACTTCAAAAGTTCCTTCTTAGTCCAATGGTATATATGTAGTTTTACGTTTGATATAGAATAATTACCAGTTTCTTTAAGGTGGTGGGAATGGTGAGACCGTGACCAGAAGATCTGTGGCATCACCAAACAGGCTTTGTGGTGCTGTCGATTTTATTAATGAATGTCATTCTATCTTAACATTGTTTAATTTCCCTGTGATAATCAACTTGCTTTCTCAAACGAATGTGCGCTTTCTTAGATGTTCCATTTCAGCCTCCAGCTTCCTGCCTACTATGAGTAGCCTGTGCAGTTTTCCAAATACAAGTGTGATTCACAGACCAGTATTGGTATGACCCGGGAGCTTGTTAGAAAGAAATGTCATATCTCAGGTCTAATTCTAGACCTCCTAAATCAGACTCTGAATTTTAACAAGATCCTCACATGATTCTTATGGACATAGATTCTGGTTTAAGAGAAGTAAACTGAAGGCAAGAGAGAGTCCCGCTGTCTACCTTCATCTAAACGAGGAAGCCACAATTCTCCCCTGATAAAAAATTACGGCTTGCTCCTGCTGCCCTTGATGCTGATCTTTCCCCATCCCAACTCCCATGTGGCTGGAATTTTTTCAGTATGTACAAACCAACAATATCCTTTAAAGTCCTACATGGATAGGCTAGGGAGGAAAAGTAGATAATTAGCTAAAATAGATTGTACTGCCACTTCCCAACTAACATAATTTTCAAGTGATGCTGATGTACCTATTCTCCTTTTATCTTGCAAAATGATAAACCAATAGCAAAACATACACTTCAGGGAAACTCTTTTATAGCTTACTTAAAAATGCCATTTAATTTTCCCTAGGCCATGTGGTACGATAAAAACCTGTCAGAAGGCCAAACTATGCTACATGGAGACATCATATGTAGGTGCCTCATTCCAAAGCCTAGCTAAACTCCCAGCCTTAACCAGCTTCCATGGCCAGCCAAGTGATTGAGCTCTCTTGGACATCAGTCAAGAAATCCTGGATGCCTCTATGATAGTTTCTAGGAAACCCTAATCTCCTGAAGCCCCAGGGCAGCTCGGGCTGATTATCTGGCACAAAATATACTTGTAAGAGTGACAGAGCTTCAAAAGACTGAACGCATAGCCTTGACAGGCCTCCTTTGTCAATGACAGAGTCCTGAGAGGGAAAGCTTGAGCCCATGGAGTCACCTAAAACCCCCAGACAGCAGAAGCACAACTCACCCTTTCAAGAGTAGAGCAGTTTCCCCTTGCCTAGACAGTCTTCACTTCTCTCACTTGAGGTAGGTTCTTCACAAGATGACACTTTCCCCTTCAAGACGTCCCCAAATTAACCCTCAGTGCCCGGCCAATAACCAGGGTAGGCCTCTGCACAATCAAGAGGGGAAACAGAGTCTCTGAGGGGAAGTGTTTACAAATTGAAAGAGGAGAGTACATAAATGTCATTAGACCTTAAACATTTTATGGTTTTTCATATATGGAATACTATGCCACCATTAGAAAGAAAGAGATAGACAAAAAGAAAATGACATGAAATGTTCTCCAAGATATTTTATATAACATTTAGAACAATATAAATTCAAACTGTCAGAAAAACCTAAATATGTGTACATTCATGAACTGAAATAGATGTAAAGAAAATTACCAGAAAGTTCTACAATAAAATATTATCAGTTGTTACTACAGTAGCGGGTAAAACATGCAAATATTATTGGTAAGGTAGAATTTTCAGTGTTATTTTATATGTTTCTATATATAAAATATAAAATATAAAATATAAAATATAAAATATAAAATAGTTGTCTTAACTATTTAAAGTAATAACATGTTCATGTCTTGAATACTTAAGAAAATTGGAAAGTTTTGTCAATGAAAATCTATTGATATTGTCCTTTTAAATATAAATCTACTGAAAGGCCCTCACTACAATTAAAAAATATATATACACTGAAATAAAATCCTTCTGACTAAAAAATATGTAATGTAATAAAAATATTTGGTGGAAAGTATATTCCCGAGAGGTTTCTGGTGACTCTATATGTACATTTTTGCTTGTTTTTCACTACATGAATGCATAATTCTGAATATTCTCATAGCTGTTTGATAATATTCACCAATTATCTGGGACAAACTGTGATATATTATATGATTTATAAAGATAATTTATTAAACTTTTGATTTTGAGATGGAGCTTTTATGAATTTACGCTTCTGTCAAAATATGAAGCTAGGTCCAATTGTTCTTGTCCATTATCACATTCTTTCAAGATTTTTCCATTACTAGGTTTTACTGGACAGAAATGCACTCAGCACCTGGAACTTTTAATGACAAAGTTAAATTAAAAGCAAAATTAAACCAGAACGAAGTGAGTTTTCAAAGCTTAGAGCACAGTCGTCTGACTTTGTTTACTTGATCAGAATCACCTGGAGCTTGTTACAAGGACACAGTAGTGGGTCTTCTCCCAGCCTTCCTGGATAAAAATCATTGGCTGTTAGTCCAGGGAATGAACCGTTTTCACAAGAAACCAGAGGGATTATAATGCACAGTATCATCAACCAATTCATAAATGATTCTTGGATCTCCTCAAATTATCTTGCGATGTCTTGCTCCTATCAGTGCAATGGATATGCATTAAATATTATATAAGATACCATTTCAGACACACGCAGAAGCTTGGGGGAGGCATGATTTCCGGGGGGATACAGTCTAGAACCACTTTTCACATCACCCCCGCTGATTCTGTGAATGGTAATGATTATAATAATTTCCTTGGGGAGGAAGAGGCAACAATACGTTGAGGGCTTTCTCAGTGCTTTCAAGAACGATACGTCATCACCCACACCTGAGGAAGCAAGCGGTTTATAAGCACGGGAGGCGGCCTGCTGCCCTCCGTTTCCTGTGTCCTGTGGTAGCTGCAGCAATGAAGCTCTTTGGCGCGTTAGCAGTACTCCTTATGCTTTTTGTGCTGATTCGTGGTCATGTTGATTGTAAGAAAAACGGGATTCTGGAGGGTGAAGTTGTCAAGCAATGAGTTTGTTTTCATATATGCTCTTGAGCTTTGGGATTTGGCATCTTTATCTGGTGCTCATCGGCTGATAGCTGATGATAGCTGATAGCTACTGTTCCACTGGGATGCATGGTTTTATCCGTGCACCTTCAATACTTTGCTTCCTTTTGAACCCATCTAATAAGCTGCCTTCAAGATTGTGTTAAATTTCCCCCCTTTATTTGCAAGCCATTTTGAATTTCTTATTTTGTCCGGAGACATATTTGACATATTGTAGGTACCTGAGATGTTTGCAGTGAATGGTGGAAGCAGGGGAGCCTTTGGGTGCCCAGGAGGGGGATTGCTTAGGCTCTCAAGGCTGTGAGGCGTCAAGTGTGAGCAGACAGTGGTCAGCTGCGTTCAATTGAAAAGATTCCTTTTCAGAGGTGAGACTGAACAGACTCTGCGTAGTTTCAGATAGTATACCAAGTTGATGTTAGTTGGCTCAAACGTTGACTAAGCACGCCTTAAATGATGGCAGCTGATGAGTACTTCAAAATGTCGCTAACTATTAAAACTCTTCCATCTGTAGTTCAGTTCTATACCAATTATGCTTGAAAAGATCTCAAAGATATATTAAGGAGGCGCATCTGTAGAAGAAATTTCAACTATCTGTAAGGAACCTGGGGGCATTTGGTTCATAACTCTTGTGGATTGAATCCTGCCCTCCACAAAGACATGTTCAAATCCTAATCCCTGGTCTAGTGAGCCACTTAGAGATTAAGTAACTCTCAGGATTTCACCGTTGAAATTATACAAATAGAAGCAAGCAATTTTCACTTTAGAGTTTGGAATTCAGATCAGCTAAGAGGTTGAAAGCTCTCTGAGCTAATGTTTGGGGACAAACATGATATCTGATATTTTCCCTTTTTTCTTTCATCAGTTTTTGTAACCTGTAGTGAAGAGTGGCTGAATGTCAAAATTAAACGAAGGCCTCTTACCAGATACCTTCAACCTCAGTCTTCTGAACTATTTCTGGGAACTGGTTGTCCTGTAACGAGAGAGGAGGCAGAATTCTTTGAGTTCCATTATCTTGTAAATTTTTGTGGCATCAAGATTTATGTAAGAACAACTATTATTACAAAAATATTCTTTGCCTTTGAGGGCCACAAATTGATTATGAAAAATGTGCTATTAAACTTTAATTGTCAATTCATTTTATAGCTTATGTAATATTGAAGACTATCTTATATTTTTGGATTATTTTACAATAGAGATATCAGATACAATTTGAGACTTAAAAAAAAAACATATACATGCATTTACCTAACTTCTGTAAACACATCTCTCTTGCCTTTGGGGAGATTTTATATTCTCTATGGTAAAATCTAACTAGAGCAGGGGTTCTTAACCAGGGAGTTAAGATTTCAGGGCATCTGTGGGCTTGACTTGGAAAAAAAATCAACTTTATTTTCTCTGACCTCTAACTGAAATCTAGCATTTCCTTCACTTACGAATGTATGCAATAAATAAATTACAGTAGTATTCATTTCACCTGACTGGCAAAGGGGTCCGTGAAACAAAAAACGTTAAGAATCCTTGAACTAGAGGGACACACTTTATTTGGAAACACCCAACAATACCCCAATCCTTCTGTTATTGTTGACCTAAGGTATTGGACAACGTGATTGGGATTCTATTATCCAGCTATTCCTAGTGTCAAACTACCCTGGGATTTCTCAGATACATAGGTTGATCTATTTTTCATTTTTATGAAATCCAGTTTGAATTGAATGTTTTTAATAAATATTGTCCTGTATAATGTCAACCATATACATCTTACCATGGCCATTTTCTAGATTTAAAAGTTTAGGCTTACTTAATGCTTTCTGATCTTCAAAAGCAAGAGATGGCATTTGAACTTCAGCAATCTGAAGTATTATAGACACTCTTGAATAGCATACTTCCAATATGTTAAATGGAATGGTTAAAGATGAATTATATGCAAGCATTGACTATGTCTGACTGCATGGATGAGTTGAGTGCTCAAATTTTTGCTAATGCCTTATGTTCAATTCTAGAAAAACAAGTGTTTTAAATTGTAGTACGTAGTTCACGCCAGTTGGTTTTCACTTTGCATGGAATCTACCACTATCCAGGTACAGAAATGGACAAAGTTCTTAGTTTCTTTTCTTTATAAAAGTTTCTGTGTTCATTGCTATTATTTATGTTGAGTGTATTCTAATCTGTTTTAGGATTAATGACATATCTGTGGTTGGCATCTACAGTCCCTTGGCCAAATCAAGCCAGCTACTTATATTTGTAAATTTTTATTGGAACACAGCCACATTCATTTACATATTGTCTATGACTGCTCTCTTGCTACAAAGGTGGAATTATTTGTGACAGAATTATTTGAAAAGACTGAAATACTCCGTCTCCAGCCTTTTTTACAGGAAACTTTGCAGACCCATTTTCTTTTCATTAGAGAAGTTGTGGATTTATAGAAAATCATGCATAAAATACAGGTTCCCATACTCCACCCTATTAACACTTTGCACCGGTGTGGTATATTTGTAACAACTGATGAAAGCACATTTTTATAATTGTATCATAAACTGTAGTCCATGGTTTACTTTAGGGTTCACTGTGTTGTGCAGTTCCATGGAATAAAAAGTTTTATACTAGAAATCTATATACAAAATAAAATTTCCCCTTTTAACCACATTCAAATACATAATTCAGAGTTGTTAATTATGTTCACAATGTTGTGCTACCATCACCACCATCCATTATCAAAACTCTTCCAGTATTTCAAATAGGAACCCTATACATTTTAAGCCTGAACTCCCTGTTTCCTACTTGTTCCCTGTCCCCTGGTAACCTAAATTCTAGTTTCTGATTCTGAATTTGCTTGTTTTGTTTCATATTAGTGAGATCATGCAATATTTGTCCTTTTGTGTATGGCTTATTTCACTCGACATGATGTCTTCAAGGTTCATCTATGTTGTTGCATGTTTGAGTACTGTAGTTTTTTAATGGCTGAATAATATTCTGCCATGTGTATATACCACATTTTGTTTATCCATTCATCAGATGAGGACAAATGGTTTGCTTCCATCTTTTAGCAATTGTCAATAATGCCACTATGAAAATTGGTGTGCAAATATCTGTTGGAGTCCCTGCTTTCAATTCTATTGGGTGTATATCTAGAAGTGGGATTGCTGGGTCTTATGGTAATTCTATAAGCTACTTAAATTTCTGAGGAACTGCTAAACTATCTTCCACAGTGGCTGCACTATTTTACATTCCCACCAGCAATGCCTGAATGTTCCTATATCAGTACTACTTCTCTAATACTTGTAATTTTTAAAAAAATAGTAGCCATTCTAGTGGGTGTGAAATGGTGTCTCA
>PVKH010005304.1:0-22269 GCA_004027955.1 Chaetophractus vellerosus
CTCCTAAAAACTGAATGTTTTCAGTGAAGAGTAATATAAAGGTACAAAAACTACTGCTAGGCTGGCTGATTTCTAGAAGTTAGAAAATGACTATAGGAAAGCTTGATGTAGCTAGGGAAGTAGAATAGAGAGAAAGGATGATTAACCTGAGAAAAAAATTCTTAGAACAATAAATCATTATTCCATACCTGCAGAATCCAAGATTTAAAAATACAGCATTATGCATCTACTTTTAAGTTACTCTTGAAATGAATCTCTTAAACTGTCAACTAAACTGCATGGCAGTATTTTCCATTAATTAAATCTTGTATTGTTACTTGGTGTTAAATTCTCAAATTTAATGCTAATTTAGTTCTCTCTCTCTCTCTCTCTCTCTCTCTCTCTCTCTCTTTCTCTGTGTGTGTGTGTGTGCGCGCGCATGTCTGTGTTTCTGTCTGTCTCTCTCTCTCACACACACATACACATAAACATACACAAACACATCCAACCCTCTACATAAAAGAGACCGCTAGCTATACAGTTGACAATGTTTAACAAAAAACCTTTTCACAGATGGTAGTTAAGATTTAACTTTTTTCTTATCCTTAAAAGAGTAAAGGAGCATTAAAATAAGCTTTTATCTTGGTCTAAGTATTTTCTTTGGAAATGTTATAAATATAAATAATACATACCAAAACTATTATAAAATACATATTTATCACATACCAAAAAATGAAATCCACTTAAAGAAAACTACTAATTTTATTTTTGTGATATAACTACCTTGACTTTAATTATCTTAATAAATGAAAAAAAAATCAAATTAGTTTCTTAACCTGATGTTATAATATTCTCAGGCTTCTCTTCAAACTGATTATTACTGAGGATTTCAGGTACGTCATTGGTATTACTTTCCTAGAAATAAAGAAAAGAAAATATATTGGGGAAATGTTTAAACAACTAAAAAGATTTCCTCTGCCTTCACTTTTTATTTCAAATTTACAGATGACAAGATGGGTTAGTGAGATAAGCAATCCAAATGGCACTATTTAAGAGGACATTCCCAGGAAATCTTACTTTTTTACTGGAATAGATTATGGCCAATGAGTTGCAAAATGATAACCGTGGATCTTTACAAAATTCCTAAGAGATTTATAAAGTGGAGTCTTATCACTGGACTCCTATAAAAAGCTAACCCTCTAGTAAGAATCTGAAGTTCATAGTCCCTTTAGTGAAGAACCTACAAAATTTTCCCTAAAATACTAATTCTCCATTAGCAAATACTAACCAATTTATCCTATAGTAACACAACTCTGCCCAATTAGCATCAGAAAGTCATTGAAAAAGTGAAAACATCAATATGATATGATTCTTCCTATCATTAAGGATTGTGATCTTAGTCAATGTTTTATCAATCCACTGAGCGCCCTGTGAATACTTTATTTCCAGATCAAAACATATAGGTTAGATTGTAGTAACAAATATTAAACCCTATTCACCTTATATTTTAATAAGGGTTTAGTATCCAGAATATGTAAAGAACACTTACAACTCAACAATAAAAAGACTAATAACACAATTTAAAAATGGGGAAGGACTTGAATAGATATTTCTAAAGAATAGATATTTCTAAAGAAAGAAGATATACAAAAGGCCAATAAGCACATGAAAAGATACTTGACATCATTAGTCATGAGGGAAATGCAAATCAAAACCCCAATGAGATACCACTTCACTTCACACCCATTAGGATGGCTAGAATCAAAAGGTCAGATAATAACAAGTAATAGTAAAGTCGTAGAGAAGTTGGAATGCTTGTACATTGCTAGTGAGAATGTAAAATAGTACAGCCACTGTGGAAAACAGTTTGGCAGTTCCTCAAAAAATTAAAAATAAGAGTTACCACATGACCCTGGGTATATACGGAAGCAAATTAAAAACATATGTTCCCACAAAAACTTGCACACAAATGTTCATAGCAGCATTATTCATAATAGTCAAAAAGTAGAAACAACCAAATGTCCATCAATTGATGAATATATAAATAAAATGTGTAGGTCTATATACTAGAATATTATTTGGTAATAAAAAGAAATGAAAAACCTGATATATGCTACAACATGGATGAACTTGAAAACATTATGATAAAGTGAAAGAAGTCAGTCACAAAGCACCAGGTATTATGTGATTTCATTTACATGACATGTCCAAAGCAAGCAAATATATAGAGACAGAAAGTAGATTAGTCATTTCTTAGGGACTTCTTTTAGGGTTTCTTTTGGGGGTAATGAAAATGTTCTAAAATTGATTATGGTGATGGATACACAACTCTGAGAATATACTCAAAGACCATTCATTTATACACTTTTAAATGGGTGAATTGCATGGGATCTGACTTAAATCTCAGTTATGTTGTTAAAAAGTTAACACCTATAAATCATTAGTTAATATTTATTGAAAACCACATTCTTAATATAGGAAGTGTATGAATCATGAAAAACCATTTTATACACACACAAGGAACAAATAATCAACATCTCATCATCACTTTTAATTACCATAATCTCCTTTTAAAATAAAAAATATTAAAAGCTACATATGGGAGACAGTATTTTGTTAATTACCTTAGCTTCTTTATGTTCCAGGGCTGGGGAAAGAATGCTTTCTATATAGTTGGCTTTTTCATCCCATGTATTCAAATTTCTATATTCTTTTTTCATTTTCTCCAGCCTAAAGAAAAAAAATCAGTTATAGATGAAATCAGTTATAGATGAAAGAAATCAGTTATAGATGAATAAAAATATGTGGCAGAAGAATATATATGGTTTTATTCACAGAAAAATATAGTATGGTTCTAAAATAGGCAAATCAACAATATAATGTTTAGGGATACAGTCAAAGGAAGGGGAATGATTACAACAAAAATCAGGATAGTAGCAAACCTGCGGAAAGTTGGGGGAAGAATGTAATCTGTTAAAGCACACAAAAAACATTCCTGATTTGGTGATATAATTCTTAACCTGAATTGTAAAATGTCTAGGCAATGACCTTAATATTTTTATTTATACTAAACATACATGTTTTGGAAATTTTTCAATATATACTGTTTTTATTATTTAAACAATAGATACATGTTTTATAAATATTCAAATATATATTTGATATCAATCACAATAAGACAAAAAATAATTCAGCTCTTAAAGAAACTTCAAAGGGCTTGATTTATCTAAAGATGCAATTGAAAGAACTAAATGGAAATTAAATGTTTTAAATGAATTCAGCATAAAATGGTACATAACAAAATAACAAATTGTTTTTCTACCACTATAGAATCTTCCGTTTTGTGTGTGTGTGGGGGTGTATGACCATTTCTATTAAGACATTAATTTCACTAAGTTATTTGTTCTATTTTTCCAAAACAAATAAGTGATGAATAACTACTAAGTCATACAAAGGAAAGATATGCCAGGTACTTTGACCAAAAGAAAGATGTGGTAGCTATATTAATGTCAGACATACAGTTTGTAAAACAAAGCCTTAAGTGTGAGAACGATCACTATTTGATAATAAAAGGTTTAATTCATTAAAAATACATAATAATTCTAAACCTATATGTTATCTAATAAAATAGCCTACAATCATAGTTGGAGATTTGAACATACCTCTTTCAATAAGTGATAACACAAAAAGACAAAACACTGGATATCACAATAAAGTTGTCACACGCACACGCAAACACACACACACACATACATATGTAAAACAATGCAACCAACAATTGCAGAATACACATTCTTTTAAGTGCATATGGATCATTTACCAAGATATGCTGGACCATAAACAGGCAATCTCAACACATTTCAGAAAATTGAAATCAGATGTTACCACTCACCCACACAAATGGCAAAAAAACAAAAACAAAATAAAAATTAAAACTTGACAATATCGAGTGGGGTAAGAACATGGAGCAACTAGGACTTTCATACATTGCTGGTAGGCATATAAATTGATAAACCACTTTAAAAAGCTGTTGAAAATATCTATTAAAGCTGAAAATGCATTTTATACTTCTATATAATACCCAAAGGAAATGTATACATATTTTTATCAAAGGACATGTACAAGAATGTTCACAGCAGCTTTGTTCCTAATAGTTCAAAACAGGAAATTTAAAAATTTCTATCAACAAAAGAATAGATAAATATGGTATGTGCATACAACAGAATACCATAAGCAATAAAAAAGAACAAATTGCTGCTACAGCAGTTTAGATAACTTTCCCTAACATAATGTTGAGAAAAAGTATTCAGAAATAAAAAGATTACATATAATTGATTGACTCCACACCTATACAAAGTTTTTTTTTAAAGATAAAATTAATGTATGGTGATGGAAATCAGAATATTTCTTACCTTTATAGGGTATTAACTGGGAGGATGAAAAAGGAAGCAGTTGGAATATTAGTAATGGTCTATACTTTGATATGGGTGGTGCTGAGACAGGTATATTAATTTGTAAAGATCAACTGGACTGCATATTTATGATTTATATAGTTTACTGTATGATATATGCCAAAAAGAAAAGTTTACTAAAGAAATTGATAAAATTACAAGGAGAAATAGACAAATTTACCATCAGAGTGGGATAATTCAGCAAGCCAAACTTATTGGTAGGTCAAAGGACTGAAAAAAAACAGTAAAGTCATAGAAGATTTGAATTCAATTAAAAAGATTGATCTAATGTATATGTACAGGACTCTGAAACAACAATTAGTTGATATATAATTTCTTCTCAAGTACACATGGAACATTTATGAAAATGGATCATTTAGTAGAGTATGAAGCAACTCTCAACTCAACAAAATGCACAGAATCAATAATATACAGATCATGTACTTTGATCACAATCAAGTTAAAAGTAAAGTATAAAATGATGAATTAGAATATATATATATACACACATTATATATATATATATATTTGTAAATTAAAAACACTCTTCAGGCTTGTGGCAAGATGGTAGAGTAGGAGGGTTCAAGAATAAGTTCCTCCACCAGAACAACTATTACACAGGCAGGAGCAGTCTGAATCAACTATTTCAAAACTGGAGTCCAGTAGAACATAGTACAATATCCAGGAAAAAGCAAGAGGAAGAGGCTGGTAAATTATGGTAAAGACCAATAAGGTGCTCTCTTGGCACAGGAGTTACTGATGTTCACCTCCCGCTATTGCAGCAGGCTGCAGTAGGGACTGGTCCCTGGTGTAGCTTGTTGGTGTCAGAAAGGGCCATAAAAACTAACTTCCCCAAGATCTGGGGTGGGCATGGCCAGATTCTGATCACAGCTTTTGATTATTAACTTCAGATCACTGAGGGCCTGGTTCTGAGAGTTGCCATTGTTTTAATCTGCCCTAGACAATGGCGGCAAGGAAACTTAAAGATGGTACACTTCTTCAGAACTGCGGAGGACAGTTGAAAGACTGTATTTGCTGGGCAGGACAAGAAACTGCAGCTTTCAGGAGCCATGGAAGAATCTCCTGGCACTCTTCCTGGACCCTCCCTCATCCCTGCTTCAGGGAAGTTTGGAGCTGGCCTATACTCCCTTTGTGGATCCCCGACCTTGTTGTGGCTGAGGAAGACTGATTTTGGAAACCCCTCTGCAGCGTGACACAACCCAGAATTTGCCCTCCAGAAAAAAAGCATCTTGATTCCACCAAAGCAATTTAAGAAACAATTGTGGTAGATGGATTGGGAAAAAGGCTTACCCACTTGAAATTCAGCAGTGGAACACCCAAGAGAGGGAGAAGGTCTGTCTCCTGGGAAGTAGCATTCAAACTCCATAAACAGGGGAACACCTATGTAAGCATAAGGCCAGGGCAATACCCAGGCCTCGAAAACACAGGGAAACCCTGCACTTAGCATTTGCCTTGGGCATACCTTCCTGAAAGGAGGGCTGATATTCAAGAAAATCTCTGTCATATCAACAGGTGGTCTCAAGCTCAAGAAAGAGGCATAATAGAGAACAAATCTCAGAGTTAACAGTTTAGAATATTAAAAAAGTATAGTGTACAAAAAGAGATTAGAAGAGAAATAGGAAATGATGGCCCATGATAAAATCCAGAAAACATCAAAGAAGAAGACCAGATTCTGGACATACAGGACAAAGAAAGTGAAAAACGATGATGTTAAAAATGATCATGGAGGGCTTCCGGGAAGATGGCATTGGAGTAGGTAGCCAGGGCTCAATTCTCTCACAAAAACAACAGTGGAAGGGCAAAATGCTGTGGGAGGGAGCTGTATTGGGGATTGCCAAACCAGGAGAGTGCTGTGCAACCTCCAGGGGAGCAAAACAGAGAGATGAGGAAGAAGCAAAAGTAAAAACTGAGTACTAACCCCCCATGGCCGGAAATGACACCCATCCCCCATCCTCAAGGGAAATAGCCTGGATAAAACCCATGGCTCACTGCAGCCACCTGAGAGGGGAACAGATATCTTCCCCCCCCCTGGGGAGAGGGGAGATGCAGGGAGGGCAGAGAGTGGTTTATCTTCAATGAACTGGGCCAGCAGACCCCATTTTGAATCCTGGCTCTGGCCAGACCAGAATCATAGGCAAGTGGAGATTGAAAGCAACACTCTGTGGAAAGATATGCCAACGATCACCATCTGCTGGCAGGCCAGGAAACTGCAAGGTAAAAACCGTTCTTAGGAGTCTCATCCCAAACCCCTTGGAGTGGACCTGCACCCCACTAGTGAGACCCTGGCCCTATTTTGATAACTTAAGCTGAGAAAATTTAAAGGCTTAGAATAAGTTGAACCAAAAATCAAATAAGAGCAGTCAAACAAAACCGAGAGAGAAACTGACTGTGAAAATAAATTGACCAACATATTCAGATGCCTAGACATCAGCAAAAAATTACAAGCCATACTAAGAAACAGTAAGAAATGTTCTGATCAAAGAAACAAACCCAAAATACTTTTGAGACACAGGATTTAAGATAACTAATCAACGATAGTTACACAACACTAAATCAATCCAAAGAGTTGAAGGAAAATTTGACTAAAGAGATAAAGGATATTAAGAAGACACTAGGTGTAATGGTTTGACAGTTTTATGTAATTATGAATTCCAAAAATATAAATTGAATCATGCTTGTAGACTGATCTCTTAATCTGGGCATGATTGGGGCGTTAACGTCAGTGGGACGTTGAGCCCCACCCCTCAGTGGGTGTGGTCTCAAGTATAAAAGGCTAGACAAAAGACAGAGATTTGAGAAGCAGATTTCTGAGAAGCAGTTCTGATGTTGGAGAGGAGCACTCCAGGAGAAGACAAGTGAGCCGTTTGCCCGATAGTCTACAGCTGGCCTTGTGGAGAGACGCAAAAGCATAGAGAGCCTCATGGTCTACAGCTGAACTTGTGGAGGAAACGAAGCTAAGCCTGGAGAGAAACGCAGCCCTGGGAACAGATGAACCCAGAAGCCTGAACCCTGGAGACGTCAGCAGCTGTCTTGCTCCAACACGTGGACTTTGGTGAGGGAAGAAATTTATGCTTTGTGGCCTGGTAACTGTAAGCTTCTACCCCAAATAAATACCCTTTATAAAGACCAACCAATTATTGGTATATTGCAAAACACCCCTTTATGGCTGACTAATACACTAGGTGAGCATAAAGAACAATTCAAAAGCCTGCAAAGAAAAGTAACAGAGCTTATGGGAATGAAAGACACAATAGATGAGATTAAAAATACATTAGAGGGGTCGGCTGGATAACCCAGTGGATAGGGTGCCGGCATACCACATGGGAGGCCCCGGGTTCGGTTCCCGGGGACCTCTCCTAGCGGGCAGACCGCCTAGAGAATGGCAAGCCGCCATGGGCGGGCCAGAGACGCTGTGGGCAGGGCAAAAAGCTGCCACGGACAGGGCAAAGCAGCTACGGGCAGGGCAGGTCGCCCGCGAATGGAGCGCAGCCAGCCACCCACGAACTGAGAGCCGGCCGTGAATGGAAGCAGAAGCCGCCCACAAGCAGGGAAAGCCACGCCTGCGCAGTGACCAGTCTCGGCGCATCGCCACAGCAGGGGAGAGGAGAGATATGTAATAAAATAAGTAAATCTTTAAAAAAAAATACATTAGAGGCATATAATAGCAGATTTGAATTGATGGGGACAGAATTAATGATATTGAGGACAGAACATCTGAATTGAAAAGACAGGAGAACAGAAAGAGAAAAGAATAGAAAAAATGTAACAGGGTCTCAGGGAATTGAATGACAACGTAAAATACACAAACATATGCATCACCGGTGTCCCAGAAGGGGAAGAGAATGGAAAAGGGGCAGAAAGAGTATTTGAGAAAGTAATGATGAAAACTTCCCAATCCTTCTGAAAGACATAAATATCAATATCTAAGTGGACAATGCACCCCAAACAGAATAAATCTGAATAGACCTACTCCAAGACACCTACTATTCAGAATGACAAATAGCAGAGATAAAGAGAGGATTCTGAAAGCAGCAAGAGAAAAGTAATGCATCACATACAAAGGAACCTCAGTAAGACTAACTGCTGAGCTCTCATCAGAAACCATGGAGGGGAGAAGAAAGTGGTATGATCTATTTAAGAAACTTAAGGAGAAAAACTGCCTAGAATTCTTTATCTGGCAAAACTGTCCTTCAAAATGAGGGTGAGTTTAAAGTCTTCAGAGACAAATGAAAACTGAGGGAGTATGTTACCAAAAAACCAGATTTATAAGAGATACTAAAGGGTGTAGCCTGAAAGAAAAAAAAAAAGGTGAGAGACTTGGAGAAGAGTGTAGAAATGAAGATTATTAGTAAGGGTAACTTAAAAGGTAAAATGACAGACAATAGTAAGATATGACAACAGAAAGCTAAAAGAAAAAATGGATGAAGTAATGTCTTTAAAGTAATAACATAGAACATCAATGGATTGAATTCCCCAATTAAAAGACAGACTATCAGATTGGATGAAAAACATGAGCCATTATATGCTGTCTACAAAGGACTCACTGAAAACATAAGGACACAATCTGGTTGAAAAGGAAAGGCTGGAAAAAGATATTCCATAGAAATAGTAAAAGAGATTTGATGTAGTGATACTAATATCGGACGAAAATATTTTAAATGCAAAACTGTTATAAGAGATGAAGAAAGCAATTATATATTAATAAAAGGAGTAATTCACCAAGAAGAAATAATCATAACAAATATTTATGCACCTATCCTGGGGATATATGAGGCACACACTGGCAAAACTGAAGGAAGAAACAGACGTCTCTACAAAAATAGTTGGAGATTCAATACATCACTCTCAGCATTGGATAGAACATCTGGACAGAGGATAAATAAGGAAACAGAGAGCTTGAATAATATGAACTAGACCTAACAGACATTCATAGAGCATTACAACCCCCAAACAGCAGGATATACCTTCTTTCCAAGTGCTCATAGAACTTTCTCCAAGACAGACTATATGGTGGGTCACAAGACAGGTCTCAATAAAGGTAAAAAGACTGAAATTATACAAAACTCTTTCTCTGATCATAATGGAATGAAGCTGGAAATCAATAACAGGCAGAAAAAGGGAAAATTCACAAATATATGGAGAGTAAACAACACACTCTTAATAATCAGTGGGTCAAAAAAGAAATAGGAGAAACATTAAGTATCTCAAGATGAAGGAAAACAAGAATACAACATATCAAAACTTATGGGATACAGTGAAGGCAGTGCGGAGAGGGGAAATTTATAGCCCTCAATCCTTATATTAAATACTTAAATACTTAGAATATTTAAAGAAACCAAAGAAGACCTACATAAATGGAAGGACATTCCGTGTTAACAGACTGGAAGATTAAATATCGTTAAGAACTCAATTCTACCCAAACTGATTTACAGATACAATGCAATCCAAATAAAAATCCCAAGAGCCTTTCTGCAGAAATGGAAAAGAGCCAATTATCAAATTATTTGGAAGGGTCAGTGGCCCCAAATAACCAAAAATGTCTTTAAAAATAAGAACAAAGTTGGAGGACTCTTACTTCCTGACTTTAAAGCATATTACTTAGCTAGAGTGGTAAGAACAGCATGGTACTGGCATAAAGATAGACATATTGACCAATGGAACCAAATAGAAAACTCAGAAATAGATCGTTATATCTATGGTCAAGTAATTTTTGACAAGGCTATCAAGCCTGCCCAGCTGGGCCAGTACAGTCTATTCAACAAATGATGCTGGGAGAACTGGATAACCATATCCAAAATAAAGAAAGAGGACCCTATCTCACACCTTATACAAAAATTAACTCAAAATGGATCCAGGACCTAAGAGCTATAACCATGAAACTCTCAGAAGAAAATGTAGGGAAACATCTTCAAGATCTTGTGGGAGGCAGTAGTTTCTTAAACCTTACATCCAAAGCACAAGCAACAAAAGAAAAAATAGATAAATGGGGCCGCCTCAGATTAAACACATTTGTTCTTCAAAACACTTTGGGGAGTGGGTATAGCTCAGTAGTTGAGCACGTGCTTCCCATGTATGAGGTCCCAGTTTCAATCCCCGGTGCCTCCTTAAAAAAACAACAACAGAAAAACACTTTGTCAAGAAAGTAAAAAGGCAAACTAATCAATGGGAGGATGCATTTGGAAACCACATATCCAATAAGGGTTTGATATTCATGTTATATAAAGAGACCATACAACTCAACGATAAAAAGAAATGCAACCCAATTAAAAAATAGGCAAAAGACTTGAATAGACATTTCTTCAAAGAGGAAATACAAATGGCCAAAAAGCACATGAAAAAAATGTTCAACATCACTAGCTTTTAGGGAAATGTAGATCAAAACTACAATGAGATGCCATGTCACACCTTATAGAATAGCCATTATCAAAATAAAAGAGAGAAAGAAAACTAGAAGTGCTGGAGAGTATGTAGAGAAATAGGAACACTCCTTCACTATTCATGGTAATGTAGAATGGTACAGCCTCTGTGGGAGACAGTTTGGAAGTACCTCAAGAAGCTGAATATAGACCTGCCAAATGATCCAGCAATCCCATTACTAGGAATATTTCCAGAAGACCTGAAAGCAGAGACACGAACTGACATTTGCACACTGATGTTCATAGGAGCATTATTTACAATCACTAAAATATGGAACCAGCCCAAGTGGCCATCAACTGATGAATGTATAAATAAAATGTGGTATATAAATATAATGGATGGGCCGGCTGAATAGCCCAGGAGGATAGGGTGTCGGCATACCACATGGGAGGCCCCGGGTTCGGTTCCCGGGGACCTCTCCTAGCGGGCAAACCGCCTTGAGAATGGCAAGTTGCCATGGGCAGGCCAGAGCCGCCGTGGGCAGGGCAAAAACCTGCCACGGACAGGGCAAAAGCCGCCACGGGCAGGGCAGGTCGCCCGTGAATGGAGCGCAGCCAGCCACCCGCGAACTGAAGCAAGAGCCGGCTGTGAATAGAAGCAGAAGCCGCCCACAAGCAGGGAAAGCCGCGCCTGCGCAGTGACCAGTCTCGGCACGTTGCCGCAGCGGGGGGGAGGGGAGATATGTAATAAAAATAAAATAAATCTTTTAAAAAAATAATAAATTAATTAATAAATATAATGGAACATTATTCAGCTGTAAGAAGAAATAAAATTGGGATGCATGTGACAACATGGATGAACCTTGAGGATATTATATTGAGTAAAATAAGACAGACAAAAAAGGACAAGTATTGTATGGTCTCACTAATATGAACTAAATACGATGAGTAAACTCATGGAGGTAAACTCTAGAGTATATGTTACTAGGAGATAGAATGTGGGTTGAGAATGGGAGTTGATTTTTAATTTATGTAGAATTTTAAAAAGGTTTATTGTAAAAGTGTAGAAATGAATAGATTTGATGGTAACACATTATAGCGAGTATAACACTGCAGACTTATAAATGTGATTGTGGCTGAAAGGGGTAGTCTATGGATGTAAATGTCAACTGAAAGGAAGCTAGAGAAGAATCTAGTGAATATATAACAGTGATTTTGGTGGTGGATGAAGATTGTGGTTAATAGTATATATATAATAATGTTCTTCTTTTACAAAGTGTTAATATGGTGATTCCCGGGAAAATGAAAACTAATGTAACTTAAGAATGATAATAATATTGTAATATTTTGCAGCAACAGCAAAAATGATATATCAATTCTAAGGGAGTATAAGGGGATATGGGATTTTTCCTTTCAGAGTCAGGAAAATTTTCCTAAATTGACTGAGGTAATGACAGCCCAACTCTGTGATGAAAATGAGAGCCACTGAGTATACACTTTGAATGGATTGTACAAAGCATGGGATTATATAACACAGGGAATCCAGTGGTGGAAAATGGAATGTGAATAACAGAACAAATATGAGAACATTCTCTCATGAACTATAGTAAATGTATAATACTGATACAGGGTATTGATGATCGGGTGAGTTGGGGGAAAAACAGACCAAATTTAAGATATGGGTTACAGTTAGCAGTGATATTTTGATGATGCTCTTTCATAGTTTGTAACAAATGTTTTATAACAATGCAAGGTGTTGGTGGTGGGGTGATATATGGGAGCCTTGTATGATGAGACACATGTTTGTTTTAAAAGTTCACAACTTTTACTATACACTTATTGGTTATATATGTTCATATATGAATGATATACTTCAATAAAACTTCATTAAAAAATGATCAAGGAGATCACAGAAAATACCAAGAAAGAGCTAAAGGACATCGGGAAAAAGAATAAACAATATGAAAATTTTAATAAAGAGATAACAATTTAAAAAAGGAACCAAACAGAACAACTGCAGTTGAAGACCATAATAACTGAAATTGAAAATTCCCAGGAGGGTTTCAATAGTAAATAGGAGTAAGCAGAAGAAACAATCAGCAACGAGAGGAGCAGAAAGAAAAAACAATTACAAAAAATGAAAATAGTGTAAGAAACCTCTGGGAAATAATCAAGAATACAATATACACATTATGGGAGCCCCAGAAACAAAAGAGAGAAAGGGGCAGAATGAAGATTCGAAGAAATAATGACTGAGAACTATCCAAACTTAGCAAAAGTCATTAATATGTATGCCCAAAAAGCCTAGGGAACACCAAACAGGAAAAACATGAAGAAAAATACAACCCACCTTATATTGATCACACTTTCAAATACAAAGAACAAGGAGAGAGTTCAGAAAGTTGCAAGAGAAAAAGCAACATCTTCTGTACAAGGGAGTCCCAATTACATTAAGTGCCAATTTCTCATAAGAAACAGTGGCAGCAAGAAAGCATTGGGTTGAAATATTTAAAGGTCTGAAAGAAAACAAAAGGCAGCCAGGAATTTTATATCCAGCAAGACTTTCTTTCAAAAATGAGGGAAAGATTAAGATATTCCCAGATAAAAACCGAGGGAGTTCACCATCACTAAACCTGCCCTACAAACAATGCTAAAGGAAAAGATGCTACATAGCAGATCAAACCAGCATATAAAAATAAAGGCCTTCAGTAAAGGTAACCATTTGGTTAGTTATAAATGCCAGTGTTATCACAGTTTATATTTTGGTATGCAGCTCCACTTTTTATTTCCCACAGGTGCTAAAATTAAAATGCATAAAAAGTCATGATAAATATATGGTTTGGGGCACACAATGTACAAAAACATAAGTGGAAAAAAAGTACAAAAAAGGGGGGATGGTAGGGTATAGAAAAAGTATATGTGTATGCTACTGAAGTCAGGTTGGTATCAAAAGAAAAATGACTGCTATATATATATAGCCAGGATGTAAAATTTTAACTCCATGGTAACCATAAAGAAATTATATGGAAAATATATACAGATATAAATGATAGGGAACTCAATATGGTATAACACAAAAAAATCAAATAAATATAGAAAAAGGCATTAACTGAAGAACTGAGGGACAAAAAAAGTATACATTTTTCAAAGACTAAATAGCAAAATGGAAGACAATCCTTCACTGTAAGTAGTTACTTTAAACGTAAATGGATTAAACTCTTCCTATGAAAGAGATTGGCAGAATAGATATAAAAGCATGACCCAACCATATACTGTCTGCAAGAGATTCACCTTAAATTTAAAGACAAAAAGAGGATGAAAGTGATAGGATGGAAAAAAATAAAATAAACCATGCAAGTAGTAACCAAAAGAGAGTTTGGGTACTATACTGATATCAGATAAAATAAAATTTAAGTCAAAAAAAGTTACAAGGGACAAACACAGTTAATTATATAACTACAAAGGGGTCTTTTCAACAAAAGGTAACAATTATAAATATATACAAACCTAACAGCAGAGCCCTAAAACATATGAAGCAAATACTAACATATGAAAGGAGAAATTGATGGTTCTACACTAATACATCAATTTTAGTAACAGATAGACCATCTAAACAGAAGATCAATAAGGAAATACAAGACCTGAACAATACTCTAAACCAACTAGACCTAACAGACATATATAGAACGTGTCACACAACAATAGCATACATTCTTTCAAGTGTATATAGATCATTCTCCAGATAGACCATATCTTAGTTCACAAAACAGAGCTCAATAAATTAAAAAATATTGAAATCATACAATGTATCATCTCTGATACATTGCAGCTAGAAAGGAAGAACAGAGGAAGAAATGGAAAATTCACAAATATATGGAAATTAAACAATGTACTCTTAACCAATGGGTTAAAGAGGAAATAAAAGACATGAGAAAATACCTTCAGGTATTGAACATACCAAAACTTATAGGATGCAGCAAAGGTAGCTCTGAAATGCTTACAGCAAAAATGAAGAAAGGAGAAGGGGCAAGATGGTAGCAGAGTAAGTACCTCCTCATCCTACAGTGCAGTTAGTTTAATTGCCCAGAGCTATCTAAATCAACTGTTTGGGGTAGGGGCAGGGGACCAGAAGAGTATCCTGCAACATCTCTTGGAATAACAGAAGGAAGAGACAGCCCATCCGTAGTGAAGATTCATGATTAGAACACTCCACGCCATGGGGGCTGGTGCCCATCCACTGCTGGTGGTACAAGCAGCAAGATATCTTGGGAGCTATTCCCTGGATGGAGTTGGATGCTCCATTTCCCAAAAAGGGGGAGGAAAGTCAGGAACTGACTTCAGCTACTGATTAGTAAATATGGCTGGCTAAAGTCCAATTCTAAGAAAGGTTGAAGTTTGAGCCTGTCCATGTTGGAAAGAGGTCATTAACCTCAATTTTGACCCCATCTCCAGCATGAGGGGAATTGGGACTGACTGAAAATCAGTGACGGTAGGGAACAGCATCTTTCCACCCAGGTCGGATTGCTGCCCTATCCTAGGCTCTAGTCCAGCCTCCAACAGGAATAAGCTGGGGAGACCTGCATCAGCCTCTCTGGGCAACTGCAACCACTTTTGGCCCACATGAACTAGACTGCTGGACACATCTCTGATTCCATCCCTGTCGCTGACAGGGCAGGAGGAGGAATAGCATTCCCTCAGCCTCTCTGGGCAACTTCAGTCACTTCAGACCACACAAACTAGATTGTTGGGCACTCCTGTGGTTCCATCCCTGCACCTGACAGGGCAAGAGAGACAGTGCTCCCTCAGCCTCTCTAGGCAACTGCAGCTGCATTCGGCCCACATGGACTAGACTGTTGGACACATTGCTGGCTCCATCTCCACCTCTGACAGGGCAGGAGGAGGGAAAGTGCTTTGTCAGTCTATCTGGACAACTGCAGTCAGTTTTAAAAAACATTTTTAATTTATTTATTGAAGTATATCACTCATACATAAACATACACAAACAATAAGTGTATAGCAATAGTTGTGACCTTATAAAACAAACATACATAACATCATACAGCACACTCATACCTCACCCTACCACAAATACCTTGCATTGTTGTTAAACATTTTTAACTAATGATTAAAGAGCATCCTCAAAATATTACTACTAACCAAAGTATTTCCCCCCAATCCACCCTATTATTATTATATCATTTATACATGAACATACATAAACAATAAGTGTATAGTAAAAGTTGTTAACATACAAAGCAAACATTCATAACGTCATATAGGGGTCCCATACATCAACCCTCCACCAATACCTTGCATTGTTGTGAGATATTTGTTAAAAGTTATGAAAGAATATTGTCAGACTCTTACTGCTGATTATACTCCTTATCTTACATTTGATATATTTTCCCCCAACCCACCTATTATCATTTTTAAAAATATATCTTTATGACAGAAGTTGTAAACTTACAAAACAATCGTGCACATATGCAGAATTCCCAAACAACACCCCTCTCTCAAGACACCACACTGTGGTGGAACATTTGCCACAGACTGTGAGATAATATCATCTGACCATTACCAGGTCCATAGCATACATTTGGCACACACTGTCCATACTCCCCCATTATCAACACAGCACATCTTTGGCATAGATGCAAGAATATTATATTACTACTGTTAACCACAGTCCACAGGTGACGCCAGTTGTGTTTTTCCCATGCCTCTCCACATTCCCACCACCCTGCAACAGTAATGTACATCTCCTCTAGTTCACAAAGGACAATCTTGCATCTGTACCATCAACCACAATTCTCATCTACTTCTAGGTTTACTATGCTATTCAGTCCCTAGATTATTTTCTAACTTTCTGTCAATTGGCATTTACATCCTAGACTACCATTTTCAGCCACATCCCCATTTATAAACCAGCTGTTACGATAAGGTGTGACCATCAACTCTGCACATTTTCACACTTTTACAGTAAAGCGAATTAAAACTTCCACATAAAATATCAGTAGTCCATTTCAATCCGCATCTTATCTCCTTTAAGAATCCACCACCTACCACTAGGTCTTGAAGACATTTTCCTACATTTTCTTCTAGAAGCTTTATGGTTCTTGCTTTTATTTATTTTTTTTCAAAGATTTATTTTTATTTATTTATATATCCCCCCCTTGCTGCTTGTGCTCACTGCATTCATCCGCTTTTTTGCATTTTTTCTGAGTCTGCTTGTCTTGCCCTGCTGAGTCATCCCACTGAGGCAGCTTGCCGCGTGCAGCTTGCCTTCACCAGGAGGCTTGCCTTCTCCAGGAGGCCCTGGGAACCAAACTCGGGACCTCCCATGTGGTAAACCGGAGCCCCACCAATTGAGCCACAGCCAGTTCCCGGTTCTTGCTTTTATATTTAGTTTTTTAATTCATTTTTGAGTTAATTTTTGTATAAGGTATGAGATAGGGGTCCTCTTTCCTTCTTTTGCTATGGATATCCAGTTTTCTCAGCACTATTTGTTAGACAGACTGCTCTCCCTGAGCTGGCTGGGTTTGACAGGCTAGCCAAAAATCACTTGACCATAGATGTGAGGGTCTGTTTCTGAACCATCAATTCGGTTCTGTTGGTCTATGTGTCTGTCTTCATGCCAGTACCATGCTGTTTTTTACCACTGTAGCTTCACAATATGATTTAAAGTTCAGAAATGAGAGTCCTCCAACTTTGCTTTTCCTTTTTAAGATGTTTCTGGCTATTCAGGATCCCTTACCCTTCCAAATAGATTTGATAATCATGTTTTCCATTTATTTAAAAAATGCTGGTGGGATTTTTATTGGGATTGCATTGAATATGTATATCAATTTGAGTAGAATTGACATCTTAATGATATTTAGTCTTCCAATCTGTGAGCATGGACTGTTCTTCCAATTATTTAGGTCTTTTTAAAAATTTCTTTTAACAATTAGTTGTAGTTTTCTGAATAAAAGTGCTTTACATCTTTGGTTAAGTTTATTCCTAAATATTTGGCTTTTACCTGTCATTTTATTTTCACCACTCTTTTGACACTTTTAATTACTTTTATTCATAAAAATCTTCATTTCTAGACTCTCTTCCAGTCCTCTCTGTCTTTTCTTTTCAGGCTGTAGCACATCCTTTAGTATTTTCTGCAAAGTGGGTCTCTTGGTTACAAACTCTCAGTTTCTGTTTATCTGTGAATATTCTAAACTCGCCCTCATCTTTGAAAGACAATCTTGCTGGATATAAGATCCTTGGCTGGAAGTTTTTCTCTTGCAGTATCCTCTCTTGCACTGTCTTCTTGCCTCCATGGTTTCTGGTGAGAAATCAGCACTTAATCTTACTTGGTATGGATTGTAATTTTTATGTTATGCATTGCTTTTTTCTTACTGCTCTCAGAATTCTCTCTTTGTCTTTGGCATTTGACATTCTGATTAGGATGTGTCTTGGAGTTGGCCTATTCGAATTTTTTTGGATTGGAGTACGTCGTGCTTCTTGGGCATGGATATCTATGTCTTTCAATAGGGTTGGGAAATTTTCTACCATTATTTCTTCACATATGCCTTCTGCCCCTTTTCCCTTCGCTTCTTCTGGGACACCAATGGCACGTATATTTGCACACCTCTTGCTGTCGTTCAGTTTCCCAACACCTTGTTCAAGTCTTTCCAATCTTTTCTTCATCTGTTCTTTGTATATTCACTTTCGGGGACAATTTCTTTGCAGTCAGTTTTTGACCCATATGACTTAGTTTCCTGCCCAAACCTGTTGTTCCACCCCTGCCCCACACAGGAGAGGAAGGGGCCGGAGCTTCATTAGTCTCTCTGGGCAACCACAGATGATCTTGGTCTGCACGGCTTGGATTACTGCACACAGCCACAGCTCTATCCCTACCTTTGACAGGGGAGAAAGGTGGGAGAAGCTTCATCGGTTCCTGGGGCAACACAGGCAGCTTCAGTCTTCACAGCTTACAGTACCAATCGCATCCTCAGCTCCTATGCTGCCCTCAGCAAGGGACAAAGATGAAGAAACAGACGAAAAAGAGTTGACAAAATTTAGATCAGCTAAACATAAGCCACTATTAACTTCCAAATTAATTTGAACCAAGTATCAAAGAGGGGCTATAGCACAAAGCCAGTCAAATAGAAAGCTCTAGACTAAAGAGAGAAACTGAGCCCAGAATAAATACCTCTAGGAAATCAGATACCAAGACACCAACAAAAAATTACAATCCATACTAAGAAACAGGAAGATAAGGCCCAGTCAAAGGAACAAACTAAGCCTCCAGATGACATAAAGGAGTTGAGACAACTAATCACAGACGTTCAAACAAATTTCCTTAATAAATTTAATGAGTTGGTTAAGGAGATTAAGGAAATCAAGATGACACTAGGTGAGCACACAGAAGAATTTGAAAGCATATATAGAAAAATAGCAGATTTTATGGATGAAAGTCACAATGAAATTAAAAATAGAATGGATGCAACTGGAAAAAGACCTTGACCAAAAGGGGGAAAAGGTAAAGACAAATGAGTTTATATGCCTAGGTGATTTAAAAGTGAGTCAGGAGGTCATTCCAGAGGTTATGCTTATGCACGTCTCAGCAGGATCTCATTGACTGCCAAATTGGACACTACTCCAAATAGCAGGGTCCTGAGGGCTCAGGAGACACCCAGGCACTATGGTCAGGGCAGATAACTCATGAATTTGGTGCCTTGCCAGCAGGCCCTACTTTGGGGTTTGTGCTCCCCAGTGTGACAGAATTGGTCTCAGTTGTGGTTTCCCTACACATGGCTCTGAGGTCAAGGAGAGGGAAAATAGGTGTAATACAGGGGCATTTTCAGGACTTGGGAATTGTCCTGAATGACACTGCAATGACAGATACAGGCCATTATATATCTTGCCATAACCTACAGAACTGTGTGGGAGAGAGTGTAAACTACAGTGTAAACTGTAATCCATGCTTGCAATGTTCCAAAATGTGTTCATCAATTGCAATGAATATACCACACTAATGAAGGCTGTTGTTAATGAGGGTAAACGTGGGTAGTGTGGGGAGTGGGGCATATGGGAATCTGCTACATTTTTTTATGTAACATTTATGTAATCTAAATATCTTTTTAAAAATAAAAAATAAAAATAAAAATCCTCAACAAAATACTTGCTAATCATATTCAACAATATATCAAACGAATTATACACCATGACCAAGTGGGTTTCATCTCTGGTATGCAAGGATGGTTCAACATAAGAAAATCTATCAATGTAATACACCACATTAACAGATTGAAAGAAAAAAAATCACATGATCTCTATTGATGCAGAAAGAGCATTTGACAAATATAGCACCCTTTCTTGATAAAAACACTTCAAAAGATAGAATTAGAAGGAAATTTCCTCACCATGAAATACCCACAGCTAATATCACATTCAATGGTGAAATGCTAAATAAATGGAAGAATATTCTATGTCCATGGATTGGAAAGACTAAACATCATTAAGATGTCTGTCCTAACCACATTGATTTAATGGAATCCTAATAAAAAATTACAACAGCATTTTTCACTGAATTGGAAAAGCTAATTTTGAAATTTATTTGGAAAGTCAAGGGGCCCTGAAAAGCCAAAAATGTATTGAAAAAGAAAAACAAAATTGGAGGAATCACACTACCTGACTTAGTATATTACAAAGCTACAGATGTGAAAATTGCATGGTACTGGCACAAGGATAGATGTACTGACCAATGGGACCGAATTCAGAGTTCTGATATAGATGCTCACAAATATGGTTAACTGATATTCAACAAGGCCACCAAGCTCACTCAATTGGGACAGAATGACCTCTTCAACAAATGGTGTTTGGAGAACAGGATATCCATATCCAAAAGAATGGCAGAGAATCAAGATCTCATGTCCTATACAAAAATTAACTCAAGATGGATCAAAGACCTAAATATAAGAGCCAAGATCATAAACCTCCTAGAAGATAATGTAAGGAAGCATCTATGTGATCTTGTAGTAGGAAATGCTTTCACAAACTTTACACCCAAAGCGTGAGCAATGAAAGATAAAAATAGATGAATGGGACCTCCTCAAAATTAAAAACTTTTGTGCTTCAAAAGAGTTTGTCTAGAAAGTGAAAAGGCAGCCTACTCAATGGAAGAAAATATTTGGTACTATTTATCTGATAAGGGCCTAATATCTAGCATATATAAAGAAATCCTACATCTCCAAAATAAACAAACAACCCATTTTAAAAATGAGCAAGATTTCAATAGACACTTCACCAAAGAAGAAATACAAATGGCTAAAAAGCACATGAAAAAATACTCAACATCACAAGCTATTAGGGAAATGCAAATCAAAACTACAATGAGACATCATCTTACACCCATTAGACTGGCGGCTATTAAAAATCAAAGAACTGCAAGTATTGGAGAGGATGTGGAGGAAAGGAACACTTAACCACTGCCGGTGGGAATGTAGAATGGTGCAGCCACTGTGGAGGAGAGTTTGGCGGTTCCTCAGGAAGCTAACTATAGAACTGCCATCCAGCAATCCCATTGTTGCATATATCCAGAAGAATTGAAAGCAAGGACACGAACAGATATTTGCACACCAAAGTCCATGGTGGCATTATTCACTACTGCCAAAAGTTGGAAGCAACCGAAGTGTCCATCAACAGATGAATGGATAAGAAAATTGTGGTATATACAAACAATCGAATATTACTCAGCTGTAAGAAGGAATGCAGTATTCACACATGGGACAACATGGATGAATCTTGAAGACCAGAACTTATGTTGAATGAAGTAAGCCTGTGACTGAAGGACAAATATTACATGACCTCACTGATATGACTTAAGCAAACTGAGAAGACTCACAGAGCTAGAGTCTGGAAGACAGGTTATCAGGAGACAGAAAGGGAGTAGAGGGTGGTAAGCTGATGCCCAATATGGGCAAAATCTATGCTAAGGTGGAAGGGAATGTTTGCACAATGGATGGGGGTGATAGTGTTGGAGTGATGTGATTGGTTCAATGGTGCTGGAATGTAAAAGGGAGTAAGGTGAGGGGGTTGGGGTTAGACCAGGGGTTCTTAACCAGGGGTCCACGGTCCACCAAGGGGGGACGCATTGTGCAGGTGTGATACATTTATTAAATAATACACAGCATAGTGTGGACTTAGTAAGGGGTCCGTGGTTTTCACCTGACTAGTAAAGGGGTCCATGGAACAAAAAAGGTTAAGAACCTTGGTTAGACTATCCATGGAACCGGGGGCGGGCTGGAAGAAGGAACAGGTGAACTCTGGGGATTTGTAGGTCTGTGGTTAAAACTACAATGGTGGGGATGCTCTTTTGGCAAAGATGGCAGTGGAGGGTTACTGGTACAGGCCGCCAGGGATGGGGAGATATGCAGGATAGAGCACATCTGGGGCATGCCTCTATGGAATATGAAAGTGTTCACCTT
>PVKH010005305.1:0-22288 GCA_004027955.1 Chaetophractus vellerosus
CTCCCACATAGGAGGTCCCAGGTTCAGTTCCTGGTGCCTCCTAAAAAGAGAAGAGGGGCCAGCTGTAGCCCAGTGGATAGGGCACTGGTTCATCACATGGGAGACCCCGGGTTCGGTTCCCGGGGCCTCCAAGCGGGCAGACTGCCTTGAGAGGGCAAGCCGCCGTGGGCAGGGCAAAAAGCCGCCACGGGCAGGGCAAAGCTGCCACGGGCAGGGCAAGTCACCCGCGAACAGAGCAGAGCCGCCCACGAGCAGAGCAGAGCCACCCATGAGCAGGGCAAGCCGCCTGCTCGGTGAGCTGCCTCGGCAAGTCGCCACCACAGGGGGAGAAAAAGCAGACACAGAAGAACACAAAAATGAACACAGCAAGAACAAGCAGAAAGGGGGGGATATGTAACAAAAAATTAAAAAAATAAATTAAAAAAAGAGAAGAGCAGCACACAACAAACAGACACAGCAAATACAAAAAAAAAAAAAAAAAAAAAAAAAAAAAAAAAAAAAAAAAAAAAAAAAAAAAAAAAAAAAAAAAAAAAAACCAAGGAAGGAGTGGAGAGAAATAAAAAAAAATAAAATCTCTGAAGTCAAGATAAACTCTTAGGGCCATAGCTGCACTTAGCTCCCAATCCTGTCCATTGTAGGTCAGTTTTCCCAAGCTGCAGTGATAGTCAGTAAGCTCTTCATAATGACGAAAGTCTTCCCCAATTGCAAAGCTTACTGATTTTTCTCTAAAGTTTTTTGAGTCTATTAAACTTGTAGTTTATATCCAGCCTTCTTTGGCATAACTCTTTGTACTATTTGGGATCAATGCAGTTCAAGAGAGATGGAAGGAGGTGGACGTGGCTCAAGCAGCTGCGCTCCCACTTACCAAATGGGAGGTCCCAGGTTCGGCTCCCAGTGCCTCCTAAAGAAGACAAGCTGTCGCAATGGGCTGGTGCGGGGAGCTGACGCAATAAGATGATGCAGTGAGATGACGCAACCAAGAGACACAGCAAGGAAACATAATGAGAGACACAAAAAACAGGGAGTGGGGGTGGCTAAAGCTATTAGTCAACTCTCTCCCACATGGGAGGTCCCAGGTTCAGTTCCCATGCCTCCTAAAAAAGAAAACTAGCAGACAGCGAGTGCAAACAATGAGGGGTGGAAAAATAAATAAATAAATCTTAAAAAAGAGAGAGAGAGAGAAATGGAAAAAAATGACCTAAAGAGAGACCACGGTGGAGAAAACAAATAGATGGGCCAGCAAGAGTCAAACTGAGGCAAGTGCTGTGCAATGCAACCTTCCAGCTGTTATCAGCAAATGACAGGTATCACTTCCCTTTATAACAGACAGGCCTGGAAAAAAACATATGTTAACACCACCACTGTCCTGTAATATAAGGTATATTTAAATATTTATACAATATATGTATATATGTTTATGTATAGATTTATATGTACATGATTAAAATATTTTTAAGATGACCAATGCTATAATGTATCAGCATTGGATAAGGCAGAGCTTCATGCTTATAAGGTTTTACCTCTTGTTAGAAAAATGTTCCTTGTTTAGGTGATAGAAATAAGTACATCCATAACTTATGAAGTTCCACAAAAGCATCCAGATTTATGAGTCTCTATAGCCTGAGCAATTACAGTCTTATTGGATAATTTGATAAATTAGATAGTTGAATGCTAGTGCTTGATGGCACATATTAAAGAGGTGTTAAAACTAGTGGGTATGTGAGTGTGATGGGAAGGGAGGGGAACGACTACATCCCTCTCCCTTCCCAATACACTTGCACAGGATATAGGGGTACGGCAGGTTCTAGGGCCTGTAGGGGTTTAGGAGTAGGGGAAGAAAAGCCTGCCAAAGGAAAAGGCTCCAATCTCTTGGTGCAGAGGTGTGAGAACTGGCAAGTGTGGGGGAGACTAAAGACCAACATTTCCTTCGTTACAATTTTACTTAGTACAAGTCATATTCATTTCTTTTTTCTCCATTAACTCATCTAGATTGAACTTCAAGATCAAGATTAGATCTATAGCAAATTGAATTACCCACTCTAAACTCACTTTTTATCAGTGTCTCTCAAATTTTTTGATGTTGCCCACTAAAGTCAGGCAAAAGATTTTATTTTCACTATTGTGCCAAATTTCACATTCAAATGAAAAAATTAATAAATGAGAAATAGTAAAGTGCACATTATAGTTATGCATGTGTGTATACATATAGCTGTTTAGCATTAAACATATGGCTGATTTGTGTTCAAAATGCAAAGTGAAATTCTTAAAGTAAATGTTACCAAAATATAGGTCAAAATCCTATTGATGGATACTTTCATCTTAAAGTTGTTTAAACAAAAAGCACATGACAAAATAAATTGAAAATAAAATAGAGAAAGCAAAATTTCTGGTTGAAAAAACAACAATGGCAGCAAATGAAAACTATAACCAGCTTGAAAAACTGATAAAGCGTCCTTCTAAAAATTTCAACCACCTTCCTATGTGCATATACCCTAAGACTTTTGAAAACTACGAAATGTTTACTGGAGCCAGATTTTAGTAGAATAATTATTAGAGTCACAAATATATTCTAATTAAAATTAAAATTTTATTTATGGAAAACGCTTTTTTGTCATCTTTATTAAGTCATAGTTTAGGTTATTATTAACTACCTTTAGGCTAGGGAAATGAACATTATTCATTTATAAACACCACATAAAGTCTACCATTCTGCGTCATCAGAATGACTCACCAGCAAAATCACTGCTCTACAACCTTTCCTTAAGTTTTTTCCAGTTTGCAAAGTTGGTACTAAAATTTTAGCAGAAAGTTCAGACTTTACACAAAAACATGACATCAACTCCAATTTTTTTGGATGAGACTGATTTCTCTTCACAATGGAATCACTCATTTTGCCCACATTCACAGTCTAAATATGGAAGGTAACCCATAGTAGTTTGGCTTGGCTGGTCTGCTGTGGTTAGACACACTTTGCTTTAAATGCTCCCAAAATGAAGAATGTATGGTACTATTATATTCTTATTATATCATATATGTTTAACTTTAGAAAATTGGCTGCTTGCCAAACCCTCCTGGTTGCTGCTGGAGGTGGTGGTTAGTAGGTTTGTCTAATGCAAACACAGCCCAAGGCAAATTTTCTTCCACCCACAGAATTTCAGAGGGGAATACCCTGCTTTTCAGCTGCCAAGGGAGGCATTCTGCCAGATTCCAGTAGGCTTACTAAGACAGACATATGAAAAGGTTTACCACAGTGATAGTAGAGCAATCATCAATCTTTCATCAGAAATAAAATCACAAGAATGAGGAACTGGTAGCATTTTTCAGTATGGATCAGGCTGCCAGATCAAGAAAAGTGAACTTTGCTACCCTCAATAGAGTATTCTCTTCCAGAGCTGTAGCCTCCTTTATTTCCTGTCTTTGTTGCAGGATTAATCTTTCCTCCTCTTAAGCCACTGTGTCTATTTTCAGGATTTTCCTTTCTCCATTTTCTTGTCCTGGCCATGTTTAAGAGCCTTTTAGAGAAACAGAGAACTGGGATGAACTTTAATGAACTTTAACACTGTCCACACCTCCACACCTTGCTGTCATTCAACAAGTAATTGAAAAGCCTTGATGACTTGAAGTTTGCTCCACCTTAGAGTCCTTCTTCCAGATTTTCATTGTTGACTAGAAACAAGTGAAAATATAAAGATCTGTGATTTGCTGCCTTCCCCTGGATTAGTCTTTTTCTATAGGTGTGTTAATATGGTTCTCTAGTTGGGTACAAGTAATATCTCATTTTTCTAAATCAAATTATATATGACTTTGGGACTCCACTAAACAGGAAGCAAGATTTTCAGTTTACTTCATTATTAAGGACACTTCCTTCTCTACAGAATCTTGAAAAGATCCTGAGCATCATTCATATCCAGAAGGAATATTTGGTGAGTAGATCCTCTGATCTTTGGTCCACACTGATCACCTCTAAATTATTGTGATCCCAGGCTGCATAGCCCCTTGATGGGTGACAGTACTGAGATTCTTGCTGCGACTGAGTGCCTAGTGCCTGCCCATCCTCTCTAAATACACCATACAGGACTTTTCCTAAAGTCAGTTTACCTCCCTGGCACAAGCAAAATGAGAGTAAGAACCCACTGCCCCCAGGATGTCCCAAGTCCCTGGCCACTTCTGAACTCAGGACTCTTCTCACAGTCAGGTTTGACTCCAACCTCTTCCCCTCTGTTTTAGTTTCACAGGGGTACTGCTGCTGTAATGAATTTTCACAAACTAGGTAGCTTAAAACAATGGAAATTCATTCTCTTATAGTTCTGGAGGCCAGAAGTCCCAAAGGTGTCAGCAAGCCCACATTCTCTCCTAAGACTCTAGGGGAAAATCCTTCCTTGCCCCTTCTGGCTTCTGGTGGCTCCAGGTGTTCTTTGGCCTTTTCCCCTGCATCTCTCTCTCTGTTCGCTTCCTCAGGACAAAACAACCCAAAAGCGTGGCTACCTTCTGGAAATCTGAAAAGTAAGAAAATTGAAAGAACAAAACAGAATCTCTTGGGGCCAGCTGGATAGCTCAGTGGATAAGAGCGCCAGTGTACCACATGGGAGGCCCCGGGTTCGGTTCCCGGGGACCTCTCCAAGCGGGCAGACAGCCTTGAGAAAGGCAAGCCGCCGAGGGCGGGGCAAAAAGCCGCCATAGGCAGGGCGGAGCCCCCACGGGCATGGCAAAGTCACCCGTGAAACACGGAGCTGCCGCGTGCAGCCCGCAAAACACAGAGCAGAGCCGCCCGTGAAAAACGGAATGGAGCCACCCATGAACAGAGCAAGCCGCCTCCACGGAGGGCCAACTCGGCGCGTCGCCGCAAAGACGGGGGGAGACAAGAAACAGACATGGAAAAACACAGAAGGGGGCCTGGCTAGATAGCTCAGTGGATAAAGAGCGTGCTGGGGTACCACATGGAGGCCCCGGGTTCGGTTCACAGGGACCTCTCTGAGCGGGCAGATGGCCTTGAGAAAGGCAAGCCGCCGTGGGCGGGGCAAAAGCTGCCGTGGGCAAGGCAAAAAGCCGCCATGAGCAGGGTGGAGCCCCCACAGGCATGGCAAAGTCATCTGTGAAAAGCGGAGCTGCCTGCGAAGCATGGAAGCCGGCAGCCCGCATAAACATGGAAGACTGCTGCCCGCAAAACATGGAGCAGAGCTGCCTGTGAAAATGGAATGGAGCCACCCATGAACGGAGCGAGCCGCCGCCGCAGAGGGCCAACTCGGCGCGCCGCCACTAAGACGGGGGGAGACAAGAAGCAGACATGGAAGAACGCAGAAGAATGGACACACAGCAAGAGCAAGCGGGAGGGGGGATATGTAATTAAAAAAAACAAAACAAAACAAAACAAAACCACAGAAGAATGGACACACAGCAAAAGCAAGCAGAAAGGGGGGGATATGTAACAGAAAAAAAACAAAACAGAATCTCTCTCTCTCTCTCTCTCTTTCTCTCTCTTTCTTTCTCTCTCTCTCCCAACTTATCTTCCACTACATAATGAAGATTCAATTTTCAATTCACATGGAAATATTTTTGTCAATATCCTGTACCAACTTATACATACTTTATTTTACAACATATGTTAACAAAGGTTACCTCATTTACTCCCTCAAACACTGGTACTACTTTCATTATCCCTAAAGCACTATTACTACATACTCTGAAGAATACAGCTTAGTGCCTGCCAGATGGACCTGAGTTAGAATCCTGGTTCCGTCACTTTTAGCCATATTGCTTTGAACAAAACCATTCAAACACTTTGAATCAAAACCATTATATGTGGGGGCCGGCTCGATAGCCCAGTGGATAGTGCACCGGCATACCACATGGGAGGCCCCGGGTTCGGTTCCCGGGGACCTCTCCTAGCGGGCAGACCGCCTTGAGAAGGGCAAGCCGCCATGGGCGGGCCAGAGCCGCCGTGGGCAGGGCAAAAAGCTGCCACGGACAGGGCAAAAGCCGCCATGGGCAGGGCAGGTCGACCGCAAATGGAGCGCAGCCAGCCACCCGCGAACTGAAAGCCGGCCGTGAACAGACGCAGAAGCCGCCCACAAGCGGGGAAAGCCACGCCTGCGCAGTGACCACTCTTGGCGCGTCGCCGCAGCGGGGGGGAAGGGGAGATATGTAAGAAAATAAATAAATCTTTAAAAAAAAAAAAACCAAACAAACAAACAAACAAAAATCCATTATATGTGTAATTGGAAAACATGATAAAGATATTCTTGGGTTATGTAGGGATTATGTTGATGTGTGCATTAGTCAGCCACAGGCGTGCCTTTGGAAATATACCAAAAATTGGTCGGTCTTTATAAAGGGTATTTATTTGGGGTAGAAGCTTACAGTTACCAGGCCACAAAGCATAAGTTTCTTCTCATACCAAAGTCCACGTGTTGGAGCAAGACAGCTGCCGATGTCTCCAGGGTTCAGGCTTCTGGGTTCCTCTGTTCCCGGACCTGCATTTCTCTCCGAGCTTAGCTTCTGCTTCCTCCACAAGTTCATCTGTAGACCATGAAGCTCTCCATGCTTTGTGTCACTCCACAAGGCTAGCTGTAGACTCTTAGGTGAACAGCTCACTTGTCTTCTCCTGGAGTGCTTCTCTCCAACATCAGAACTGCTTCTCAAAAATCTGCTTCTCCAAATCTGCTGCCTTGCTTTTTACACTTGAGACCACATCCACCGAGGAGCAGGGCTCAATGCCCTCCTGGCGTGGCCCAGTCAACACCCCAATCAAACCAATCATGCCCAGATGAACAGTTCAGTTTACAAGCATGATCCAATCTACATTTTTGGAATTCATAATTAGATAAAACTCTCAAACCATTACAATGTGTAAAGGAATGTAAAGTGGTAGTGCTTACTAAAGTTTCACAGATTGAAAACAAGTTTATTGCCTTTCTTTCTGAAATTACCATCTTTACCCTTTCTTCCACCTAAAGCATTCATGAATTTTTATATTTCTGAAAGGACATAAATCTGTCATTTCTGATTTAACGTTCAAGTCTTCAAAGACAACTTGACTTCTTATGATTCACATTTCTTTTAAGGAGTTTTATGTTCCAATAATCAAATCCAATGATACTTTTTAAAAAATGTTAACATTTGTCATTGTTTACTTTCCTTGGTACTCAATCTAACATAGCTATTTTGACGACTTAGCCTTTATTTTTATTTTTTCTATTTATGTTTATTTTTATGCCATCTCTATTGTTAAAAATGAGTTGATATTCTGCTCTAATTTAACATTTCAGAAATCCCCAATGAATCATTCTTGACTTTACATGTACATCAAAAGTCTAACTCACATTTTCTTAATCTTATATCATAGGACATTTCCACCCATATCACCATTAAAGAGAAAAACAGATTTAAAAAAAATAAGTTTAGCACCTCTTTTTCCATCTTCTCCTAGCCTCTGGACAAATGACTTCCAAGTTCTAAGTTTCCCATTAGTGTCAGAAACACGTTTTCTCATTTTCCCAGAATATGATCATGGTGAAGTCAAATTGAATCATTTTCCCTTTTGCTCTCTTTTCTCCCCTTTTGTTCACTATTCTAGCAATTTCATCTTAGCAATGAATGGTAAGTAATCATATTTAGGGATTTTCATTTTCAAAATCAAGGAGCTTTTCTAGTTTAAAAACAAACAAGCTGGATCTTCCACATTGCTAACATTCGCATGTCAGAACAGCCACCCCCAATTCTGCAATAAGTTTACTCTTGCCCATTATTTTTGCAAAGTAAAAACCAGTTTTGTTTACACTGCTTGGGATTACACAAATCAATCCATCGAAACAATGTTTTTTAAAAATATCTAGAGCCAAGAAAATCAACTGTCATCATTCATCTAATCCCCCCTCAATATTAAACACATATGGTACTGAATACGTAGACAACCTATCACTTGGAGAAGTGGCAACACCTATATTTACAACTGCATAAGACAGATGATATTTTGTGTTGATTGAAAATTCCTGCTTTGAAAACCTGATCAAATTGTTATTATCTTAAAGTGATATTCAATTCAATTCCCGGAGGCTAACTTCTGATTTCCTATGCATGTGTGTGGGACCCAATGAAGCAGTGGAATGACTGCACATATAGGAAGGCATGAACAGATGTGACTTCATTTCAGCATTTTATATTTAACCTTTCCAAACAAGGGACATACAACTGTTGCACTTCCTTCTTCACCTTTTGTTGATTATTTTTTTTAATTGTGATATATCTTTGTCAAAAGGTAAACATAGTGATACTTTGTAAGTGTAAACAAGAAGTTACTATCTGCCATTTCATTCATTTTTCAGGGATGCATGCCAGTTTAAGAGACTTTTTCATTATTTATGTTACAAAACAACTACCAATTTCAGTATCTCATTCTCTACTAAAACACTGTGACAGATGAAAGGTAAAACATTTTAAATAGCAGAAATGAAATATCTAAAATAGGGTGTCTTTTCCTTAATATTCTTTTATCATCTACCTGTAAGGAATTCATATCTATATCAAATAGCTCTGATGAGTTGACTACTAGAAATTCCAATCATTTCCTGGGTTCATTAATCCTTGTCAGTTCAAAAGAGAAATGTGATATAAAATCCTACAAATCAATAAGAAAAATCAAAACATCCCAACACAAAAATAGGCATAAGATATTATTAGACATTTCTCACAAAAGAAGAAATATTAAAATCAACATGCATATGAAGTTTTCAACATCATTAGTATTTAAAAATTAGCAAATTAAGACCACAATGTGATATCAATTTAACACACATTGGCAAAAATAAAAACATCAGATAACACAGTGACGGTGAAGATGTTAATCATGGGGAACACCCACACATTCACTGTTGGTACAACTGTAAATAGGTATACTTTGGAAACGTCTGGCATTATCTAAACAACCCAGCAATCCACGTCTAAGTATTTACTCCAAAAAAACTCTCATATATTTCTACCAGGAGATATACAAAAATTTTCAGAAGATGATATTCATATTATCAGAAAATACTGAAAAGGGCCAAATGTCTATTCAAAGAATGGCTAAACAAATTTAATGTATACTCACCATGGAGTAATATGCAGCAGTGAAATAAATGAAATATGGTGACTCTCAACAATGTGAATGAATACTAAAAAGGCACAGCAGAAGAATGCATAGATTACGTTACTGCTTTTATAAGGTGCAAAATCAAGCAAACTAAACAATTGTTTAAGAACCATTTTTCAAAAGGATAGGAATAATAAACATAAAGTTCAAGACAGTAATTAATCCTTGGAAGGAATTAAGAGGATGAGATACAAAAACAGCACATAAGTAGATCCCACAGAATAAAGAATGTTCTAATTCTTAAACTGGTTCACAATTACTAATTTTTTGTCTTTTGAGATAACTTATCCATAAGAAAACTTTAAAATATACGAGTACTACCAGTTTCTCTTTCCTTGGACTTCTTATAAACACGAAGACAGTAATCTTCAAGCAGGATTTGTCAAGCCTGGCACTATTGACATTTTGGCCCCCAAAATTCTTTGTTTTGGGGGCTGATCTGCGCATTGTAGGATATTCAGCAGCATCCCTGAACCCTACCCACTAGATGGCAGTACCAAGCACCCAGTTGTGACAACCAAAAATGTCTCGACATTGCCAAAAGTACCACCTTGAAGACTCATTTAAAGTTGTCGAACTGCCTCCGGCAGCTCTTCAGGGTGATGCCAGTTTTGGTGCTGATGTCGTCCAGATCTTTCTTGGTGCCCTTGGACAGCTTCTTGCACAGCACCTCCCGCACAGAGGCCTCATCAAAGGCATAGTACCGCTGGATGAGCAGCGCCTGCCAGGAGGGCGGGATCTGGAAGATGAGCTGGTGCAGCAGCTTGGGCGGCGCGTGCAGCAGGCGCTCGAGCATGTGGAAGGTGCGGTAGTGGTCCATGATGTCGCTCGGCAGCACCGCCGCTGTGGCACCCGTCTGCTCCAGGATCCCCGAGCGCACCCGCAGGGCCACCGCGTCGCTTACCGAGTAACCATTAAGCGAGAGGCGCTACACATCCTCGTCGATGAGGGTCGTGTTCCCCACGAAAATGTCCAGCTCGCGGGCCATGGCAACATCCGGGCCCGGGCGCGGCCGCAGCGCCCAGAGCAGCAGCGAGCACTGCCCCGGCCGTGCCCGCAGCCCAAAGAATATTAAAAAATAAATAAAATGAATCTTTTTATACAGGAAGAATTTACCCAGAATCATAAATGTTGTATATATAAAGCAATTATCCACATATTATGACCAAAATAATAATGACTGTCAACTTTCTACTTAAAATTAGTTGTGAAAACCCATTATTTATTTTAATGAAAACTGTAATTTATTTTGAGTTTTAATAGTAATCTTAAATCAAGGATGTCTAATTAACAAGATATATAAAGGTAAATTCATAAAGAAAAGCTGAAATCAAATGGCTCAACATGAGGCAGCACCAATGCTTTTTCAGGCCTTGGGTACAGATATGTGCATCCACACCCCTAGGTATCTGGACCTGGACATTCCCAGATGCAGCCCAGTGCTGCTCCCCCTTCAAGAGGCAGCTTCTGGAGTGCTATTGGTGGAAGCAGAGGGGATTGCTGACAGCGCCTGGGTCCTCCGCAGGCTGGAGATTCCTATCATGCCCTGGGTCCTGGGTGCTCAGAGCACTCACCAAGGCAGTGCCCAACAATGGACTGTCATCAAGTAGAAGTGGTGCATTCAGGATCGCCCTCCACCAGGCCCCCTAGGAGTGACACACTTTTGTGAGCGGGTGGTGACGGCCTCCTCTACAATGATCCTACTGGAAGAGCAGATTGGGCCTTTCCCTCCTTGCATTGGCATCCTGGGGACCATGACTCAAGGATGTCCCATCAGCTGCTCAGTGCTGGCTCACTGTTAGATCGACCAAGCTGAAGCCACTGGGCATCCATTGGACAGCAGCTGCTGTGTCCCTTGCTTCAGGCAGAATATATACTACCTCTAGCACCCGAAAGAGTGCCCAATGGCGATGGCCACCCTGGTTGGGTCACTAGTCCCTTTGGGAATGGTCATGGGACACCTCTATCAGGAAGGAGTGGAAGTGGCTGCAAGATAAGGCTAAGGCAATCAGATCAATGGGAAAGGTGAGGTGATAGGTCTGGGCAAGGGGGCAGACAGACTGAATGGCCTGAGAGAGAAAAAATAGTTACCACAAATAGGTCGAAAAAAGTGTCTCCCATAGGAAGTGGCTGCACGATCACCCTGTCAGGACTAGTTACTGCTCTCTTCTCCTTTTTCTACAGATTTGACCCAGCAGCAACCTGAAAGGAAAATATCTTGTCCAGCTGACTCAAGCCATTGCGGCAGAGGGCTGGATATGCCATCCGATCCCTTCTCTCGCTCTCCTTTTTGCTGAGTCCCTATTGACACTCAAGAATGTAACTTTCCCTGCCTTATGTTTGAACACCAGGAAGTTCTTCATTTGTTTCCTGTTACAATGATAATGGCATAGTCTTTGGCCATGCACTCTTCTTCTCCACATCCCTGGATCACCTGTCAGGACGCATCAACTCTGGATATAATGAAAATGGCAAATGGCTCAGTCATCTTTCTGCTAGCATCCTCAAGTTATGCCCCCCAGGGCTTTCTGCATAGATCATTGGACAGTGACAGGACAATGCACCCTCAGGGTTTCTGAGTCTGCCCTTGAAAATCTGTATCCAATCTGCAACATAGTGTTTGATGATTGCATTGCTTTATATGTCCTCATAGCCCAGCAAGGAGGCATATGTGCTATTGCTAAAACCTCCTATGCATGGGTTAATACCTCAGGGGAGGTGGAACAGGAGGTGAGTAAAATCCAATGGCAAGCCCACTACATTGGGTGCAGATTCATTGTGGGACCTCTTCCACTGTCTCCCAGGTGGTGAGGGGACATGGATGCAACCATAGCTTCAGACGGGGCTGATCATCCTACTTGGAGTAAAGGCATACATAGGTGAAGCCCTTCTAAGGTGCTATAGCCATTGGTGTTCCCAAACTTTTACTGTCAATATTGTTGACAGCAGCTGGCCGGTAGGCCTGATACATCCCTGCCTTCATGTCCAAAGCGGAAGGTGGGCTTATGTTGTAGAAGCTAATGGGGACAAATAGGCTGGGCTAAGGGATAGGCTGGGCTAAGGGATAGGCTGCTGGAGAAGTCACAGTTACATGCTAAGTGGTCATCTCCCAGCCCTCGCCCAAACCCCCAACCCCCTTTTCTATTGTGCACTGATATTTCAGTCTGTCTCTATTGCAAAACCCAAGGGAGATGTTAGGTTTAATGAAAAGTCTCCACCAGAACTTAATCCCAGAACCCAGGAACAAGCAGCCACAGGTGCTTATCAGGGCAAGAAATCACAGTGGCAGGGCCGCCTCCCCCTGGATTGTATAAATACCACACCCTCAAGCATCACAGATTTGTTTCTTTCCTCTGACGGGAAGCGGGGCGTCCGGAGTTGCCATCCACCAGCACTGGCCCAAGCAGTGTCGCCTCAGATGACTGGCTACAATGGGATCTCTTCCCCTGCTCTTCAGGGCCCTGTGTGCTATCAGTAATAAAGCAGTCTTTGCAGAAAGTTTCTGTTGTGCCTAAGCCTGTGTTCCCATGATGCACTATAGAGCAACTCACTCCACAGTTGCTTTTTCCTTTTTCCTTTCTCCCATTTAAATCATTTAAAAATAACAGAATTTTTCCCACTATCAAGATAAAAGTATGTGTCTTATTACCTAAAATTGCCTATATCTTGAATTATTCCTGTTCCCTTTGTTATTCACCTATTCCTTTCTTCTACTAGAGGCACACATGCTTCCCAAGTGTAAAATAAGACCTAAGAAACGGAGTCACAGCACAATAATGATTTACCCATGATTCACTGCAAATCAGTGAAAGAATCAACTCATAATTTTTTGAGATACAAAGGCCCCTAAAGATAGTCACATTTAATCCTTTTTTTACACATGAGAAAACTGAGCCTCCTATTTGTGTCTTCCTTACACCTTCTCATTTTTCCCTGAATATACTAACTTCTTCAACCATGCCTTAGTGTTACCAAATCCCATTTGTTTTATCCTTGTTTCAAATTCTTGTTTGGTAGCATAGGTCTGCTCATTATAGATTAGTTGTCCATGAACAAACTGAAACCACGAGAATGGAGGCATTCCCAAAGAACTGCTATCCTGAGAAGGTCCACAACATTCATCTGGCATTTTCTCTGACTTGTTGTTTTTGAACTGTAAATTTATAATTTCTGTGCATTTTTAAATTTTTTTTCTTTGTGATTACCCTCAATTCAACTTCTAGTAAATGAGAAAATAGGCTCCAATTGCACTTTGCTCTCTTCTTTTTCCAACATTACTGAAAATGTTCACATAGATAATGTGAACATGTAAAAAAAATAAATTAACTACACAGAAAATAAAAGTAAAAAAAAAAAAGTTATGTTTTCCCCTCCTCTCCCTGCACATTCTTTTCTCTTCCTGAGGTAACTATTGATAGTAATTTGGTATATATCTGTGAAGAAATGGGCTCTCTAAAATGCTGAGTACTTCACAGGAATATTTCTCATTCAATCCACTTTACTCACCGTAAGGGGCTGTTACTAGTATTAGTCTTTCATTCAATCGCTATTTACTGAGCTCCTTATTAAATGCCAGACATAGTTTTAAGGGTGATAAAATACAATGATTAGCGAAACAGACAGATTCCTGTTCCAAAGAATTTTACATTTTACCCCATGTTATGCGAAAACTGTGTTGAGAAAAAGACTTAGACATTGAAGTACAGGGAATAAAATGTAAATTTTAATAACTCATATTTTGTTTAATGAAGTATATGCAAATGAGGCATTTGTAGGTACAATTAGCAGACATATCATAAAGGCAGAGAATACCAACTGGGGATCTCAAGAAGGGTTATTATTTGACATAAATTTGTAATTTGATTTATGAATTAAATTACAAACCTTAAACATTAACTAATAAATGTTAGAAATATAATATATTAAAGATCAACAAAGTTATGTCAGTGTGTTTTATTTGAAAGTGAATTTGCTTTTTATTACTAAATATGTTGCAAGTATATTTATAATGTTTCTTTAATTAGATGCATTTAAAGAGTTCAAATTTAGCCTACGTAAGTTTTCATTGTGCATGTTAAAGATAATTTATATTAATCTATAAATAGGATGTAAGATTAAACAATTGTTATTATAGGTTATAATATACATATTGATAGTATATATTACATATTAATATATTATAATAATAAATTAATAAATCACATTAAAATAGGCATTTATTATATTCAATAATCTTATTGTAGGCAAATAATTTAAAATTATTTCTATTTAATTTATATTATAAACATTCCAATACTCATTATAGTCATTATTTTCAATTTTAAAATATTAAACAGTATTAATTCTTATGAACACCAATTATGAATTAATTCTCAAGGGATAGAATCATAGTTATTTTAAACAAACATTAGCTACTATTTTGCAATTTATTCCAGGAAATCCTTTCACCAGTTCTTATAAATTAGAACAATGAATTTAAAACCACACTTATGTCAGTAAGGATGCTAACAGATGCACAAAAAAAAACAAATATATTTTTCCTTACTCAGATGTATGTTATTCATCTAAAGAATAAAACTGCTATGACTGGAGACTTGGGTCTCTTTTGTATAACAGCTAGCCAGATAAATGTATAGTCCTGTATTCTCCATTTTCCCCAACTAAGAATTGTTCTGAGAGGAGATGTGAGGCAAATGTGAGTTTTATTCCCAGGAAGAGGGCATGAGCACTTTATTCAAGATGTTTATAATATGCTTTCAAAATAATTAGCTTCTTATCTGCACTTATACCCAAGAAATATGTAAAACCCAGTAACAGAGCTCTTCTATTTGAACGTGGGTTAGTGATATAAGTATTGTTTTGTGTACCCAAGTTACAGGAGAAAATTGAGGTCCTTGTCTAATTAAGATCTCTATGTAACTTATCTAAAATATATTCCTCACAATAGTTTCCATAATATTTGTAATATAACAATCTGGAAAAAGTAGACATAATGTAGTGAATAATTTCAATAAATAGTGAAAGAAAACCTTGATCAAACAAGAGATCATTTTTAAAAGGCAAGTATTTGAAGAAATCATCAAAGGTCCCTCATTCTGCCATGAGTAATAATTCAGATAATTATGTATGTGAAAAAACACCAACCTTGATTTTTCAAAATGACTTATTTTTCATACTATTTTAATTTATAGGGACTGGTACCAAGATTTTACTGAATAATTTTGTGGTCTTCTGTGCTACTGGTGTTTGGTTTCAAAGGACAAATACGGGGTTGTTTAAGAGTATTTCTTTAGCAACTTCCCTTTAGAATTTATAATGTGGTTTGGGGGGGGGAGTTGCAGAACTATACTTTTATCCACTTTTTTTAAAGTTCAGTTGTCAAATTAGGAAACAGGAAAAAAGTAATAGAGCCAATAATACTAACAAAGATGTATTCCAGATGGGTTTCCTAAATGATGGCTATATTTTAGAACAGAACCAAACATTCTAATACATTTTAATAAAAATATGGTTGAGAATAAATGCTACAAAGACATGCCATGATAAAATGATAACACTTCTATTTTAACTAGTACAAATGGACGATAAAAACTTGCATCTTTAGCGCCATGTTACCAAAAAAAATCAAATTTCAACAAACACAAAGTACTTTAACTAAACTAAAAAAGATATACAACATAAATCAATATAAGCTTCTAAATTTGGCTCACTTTTTGCTTTCCTTGAATAATTAACTCCAGTTAACTCACCAGCTGAAAGTGATGTTCATTCTACCTTATTTCAGTTTACAGATATAAAATAACCATTACATGGTTAGTTCATAATTGAAGTCCATTTTAGGGCTTCAATCTTAAATAAAACACCAATAATTATTGCTCCTATTTGACTGGACAGATTTTCCATTTTGGTGAAGCAAAAATATAACTGGACTTGGAACAAGAGGATGTGTCCAAATCCTCACCTGGACTGTTGCTAGCTGTGGAACTATAGGATGATTATGAGTTTGAGCCTTAGTTTCCTCTTCTGCAAAATACCCCCAAATGTGTGTGACAGGATTGGAAGATGATATATACAAAAGGCTCCAGCATTGTGCCAATGTAAAAGGCACTCATTAATGGCAACTCAGTCTTAAGTGTATAGTTATATGAATATTTGTTTTAATATTCCAAGAATTATTATTAAGTGTCAGGAAAATTGTGAAAGATTTTTAATTGGGGAAATCAATACATAATGGTGTTCTGGCTAGCTCACATCACTAGGTTATGTCTGTCTTTCATTGTCTTTAAGCTATTTTAAAACTATAAATACTGTAGATAACTGATAGTACAAGTGATCCTTGTCCACAAAAATGAAAATTAATCATTGTGATGGCAGCAGTTGATTACTGCCCTGTGGATAAATATGTTTTGCATCTATCCGTAAATTTATTTCAAAATTCCTTATTGTCTATACATGTGTGACTCTTACTAGTCATTTTAGAATGTTCTTTTGACCCCATTATCTTACTAGTTCTCTCATTAACTTACAAGCTTAATAAATCTTTCACACATGTTCATTTAATATTTGTATGAGAGTCAGAATTTCACATCTTTAAAAGTTACCTTTTAAAACTACTGTCCATTTTTAAAGAATTGTATGCTCTATGTACCAGTGGAATTTATGCATTAGAAAAGAATTTTTCAGAGGACTGCATTGAGCATGTTTCTTTGTTCCTATTATACCGTTTTATCTCTCACACTAAATAATCTCTTTTGAAGTGGATATATGGATACATGGATTTCCATAAACTAATTTTGTCACTTTCCAAAGCATAGTTTTAAACAAATAAAACAGAGGAAAACAAATGACAAACCATAATTTTTTTTACCAAAGTTTACAAATTTCAAAATCCTAAAGGAGTTCAAGACTAGTACGGGCATTTTAGCGCAATTCTATTGCTACTAGTAATAATGTAATGAAAGTATAGATGTTCTCATAGATTAGCAAAACTATGTTAAGGAATTTGCATTTGTGAAATTGTGTTCAAGATTGTCAATGTGAAAATAAAGAAAAACTGAGTTACCCACACATTTTCAACATGACAGATGTCAGAACTCATCTTGATCTCCAGAATAATAATCCATTTTAACTAAGCTTTTATCTTTCACAGAATAATCTAGGAGTTTATTCAAAGGAAAAAATATTCATTCCTTTATTCTTAAAGTGGAATAAAATATTTCCCATGGGGTTTTCCTCCGATTCCTTTAGAATTTTGACTGCCTCCTTCCCTGTTCAACTTCGAAAATAACTTCATGGTAGAATTTTCAGGTTTTTGCAAACACTTCAATTTTCTCCTGTTTTTCAGTTACGCCGGCCTCTTAAGCTCCGGTCATATTCTTTCCTCTGGTAGGCAACTCCAGTTTTAATACCCTGTCCCTCAAGAGATCAATTGATGTTTTGAATTAAGCCACTTTTTTCTTAAATCCGCCCTTTGCAAGAGAACCCTATTATAGAGTCGCACGACATCTCACAATAGCTAGCTGGCAGTATTTTCAATTCACATTGAGTCTATCTTACCTGTAGCTGTTCAATAAATTGGTTTTAAGAATTAATCTATTCAATTGGGGTACGTATGCCAACAAAATGCTAACAAAAATGAGATGTTAAGATACAGTACTGCTCGTGTAGAGAGTGCCACTGATTTTATATTTAATAAGAGTAGATCTTGGAAAATATACATTTTAGCTGAGGTAAGAGAGAATCATACTAATTAAAAACTAAGGATTGCGTTTTCAAACAGTTTTAGTCCTAGAACTCATTTTCAAAGCAAAGCATACAAAGAATCTCTCCCTCTATTGAGTTGGAGCTCTGGTGGGGAGGTCATGTGCTCAAGGGCTTCCATCACACTCCTATGTACACAATATGAAAAAAAAATACAATGCCAAGGGATAACACAGCAGGATTCATCAATCTGGCATTCAGCAATTTTTATTTGGATTAAATATGCAAGTTAGAAATAAAAACCTAAAGAGAAATATTTGAAAGGCATACTTTTAAAAGAGCATTCTGAAAGCACAGAGTTTTCTTAATCTTAAAGTTGAGAACTTTATCTTGAAAGCACACCAACAATTTTTCATAATTTTGTGGTTGAGAATTTCAAACTGAAAATTGAAAAGGGTCGGATTTTCCCTAACATTGATTGTAAACTGTCCTTTTATAAGGCGATTGATTGTGGGAGGGTCAGCATACCTTCCCATCAAGCTCTGGCTTCTGCCAGGAAGCACTTAGAATCCTAGGTACACTTCCAAGGCTGTATATAAGTACAGCCCAGAGTAGAACTTTCTACAATCTCCTTTCCAGTTAAATGGATAAAATGACCACAATAGCAGGAGCACTACCATAAAAAGGCATATTCTGCACAAACTATTCCTTGAGATTGACAAACACTGACAGTTAAAGCAGAATATATTTATCTCAGGTGATCTTAGAGAAACCAGTTTGTCCAGTATTATCAAATCCCAAATTTGACTTCAGCTGAAAACACTGCCTTCTAAGACTTTTAGAAGTTGCTGTTATTTGCAACTCTTCCCAGGGAAATCATCTCTGGTTTAGGTCCTAAACTGTGCTTTTTGGTAACAAGAAGCAGAGACAAGTCCAATCTAGCTCCAAAACAGGCAGAGAGTGGGGAGAGAGATCATTGTACAGGTATTGAAACATCTCATAAGAATCTACAGAAAGGAACCATAAATAGAGCCAACTTCAGTGAAAGTCATCTGAAACAAGGATGGTATTACACCTTCTCAGTTCTATTCTCCTACCTACTGACTTCCTGTTTTCTCATTGCACTTTCTCATGATTTCGGCTTAATCCATTCACTTCACAGATTCAGTGTGCACTGTGGATGGGCACCCTCCTTTATTCGTGTTTCTCAGTTCAGATACCTGAGAGTCATCATCTGTTTGGTCACTGGCCAGCCTGTGTATTGTGTAAACTGTGCAATCAGGGACAGTGTTACGGATACAATGACCAACAGGACAGGCTAAGTTCCTGCTCTCCTGGAGCTCACACTGTCATGATAATCACTTATAAAAGCACATGGTCATTGAAAAGCAGGATTGTGGGCTGTAGACAAAATATACAATGAAATACATCTCCAGTACCCATAGCTTTTGCCATTGCTCTGCCTCAACCAGTACGGTTGCTGTTGCGGCTCTTGTTATTGTGGATAACCTTTTATTCCAGGAAGGCTACTGCCTGTAACCAGCCCTACTCTATGCTAGTGATGCTCATAGTGTCCTCCTAGGACCAACAGCATCAGTATCTCCTGGGGTCCTGTTAGAAATGCAAAATTTGGAGTCCAACTCCAGACCTACTGGATAAGAACTTGAGGGTGGGACCTAGCAATCTGTATTTTAACAAGCCCTCCAATGATTCTGATACACAGGAAAGCTTTTAATGGTCTGGGGCGGGGGAGGAAGAGTGGGTATTGTACAAGTAAATTTTTTTTTGAAATTGTATTTTAAACTTCAGATGCTATAGAAAAAATTCACAGAATTGCATACTTGGAATGCCATGTCCAAGTCTTGCTGAGTCATCGTTTTTCACAATGCACTTTAGATAAATATGTATTTTTAAGTTTTTTATCAATATATCACCCTCATTTTTACTAAGAGAATTTTTGTTATATGATTTTGCTCTGAATTCACTATGTTTCTTTAATAATGATTAATTTAATAATCCTCTTTCCCTATAATTAACTGCCAGCTCCAAGATGGGAGAGACTTGTGTCTTTTTTAACTGCTATAACCCTAACACCTGATTTAGTATCTAGCTCATATTCATTGTTCAATGTGTATTTGAATGGATGATGTAATAGAAAGCTAACAATTAAACAGCTGGCAAGAAAGAATAAAATCATTAAATATTGTTGAGCTTAGGAATTATTATGAACCCAAAATATTTGTCCAGGAATAGACAGCAAAATGAATGAAGATTTAAGGTATTATGATTCTTTATTGATTTGTATATGGTATCAGGAATGGATATTTGATACCCAAACTTTAATATACTTTTTGTAAAAGAGATTTTACTGCTCCAGCTTCCTTATCTAAAGGCTACAGAATATTTAAAATGTCCAGAACACACAGCTGTGTTACTCTCAATTTCCAAGGATGGAAATTTTATGACATCCTTTGGAATCCTTCTTGCAGTTTATCATACTGACAGTAAAGAAATTACTCCTTTTGCCCACATAAAATTGTTTCTTCAAATTGATTCTTTCTTTTAAAATGTACTTTTCACATAATATTAAATCTTGCCAGCATTCAGTTACTTCTTTAACACACCTTAACATTGTTAATGTTTTACACTTACTCTTTCAATATTTTTACTCTTCTATCCTAAAAACACCTGATTCTTTTAATCTTGTTTCATATGCTATATTTGCATACTCAGTGATTGCTCTTTAGATTTTCCCATGTTTTTTCACTTTCTATTCCATATGCATACTGCTGTTTCAGAGAATCTCACACATTTAACTCTTAGCCCCATCATCTTACACAAGTATGCAGTATGACCTAATACACAAGTATGACCTTATGCATACCTAATATCAACACTTTTCCCTACAAGAGCAGTGAAATACTGAATTATTTTTAGTCTGATGGGTCAATACAACCTTATGCCCTTATGCCTTGACAGACATCCCCCAGTCTGTATCAGCAGTGTTGGCTATTCGTCTCAGTGTACTTGCCCATTCTAAATTTTAGTATGTTTTGAAGAACTACTTTTTTTCCCCCTCATTCAATCAATACAATTTTATATGTTATTTTGTTTTTTTCACATATTAACAGTTAGATATATATAATTTCACCTAAAATATTTTTTTCACAATCTTAATCCTCCACCCAAGACATAAACTACCATATAAAGAAAATGTTTGCTACAGTAACTTTGGACTCAGACTGGACTAATTCTTAATGTGTTTGAATTCTGACTCCAACATTTTATAGTTATTTTATATTGGGTAAGTTAACTTCTCACTCCCATTTGTAAAGAATAACGGCAATAATGTGAAAACTATGGATGATACACCCTGAGTACATAAAAGGTACCAAATAAATGTTAGGTACTTTATTGCTGGGATTGTTTAAAAACTTGGAATCAGTCTCTATGGGATGCTTGTGTTGAGAAAGTGCCATTTTTTTATTCAGTCTTCAAGCATCTTTTTTTAAACAATCTTAATATTAATCAAATTCATACTTATATAGATATTATATTTAATAAAATTAAAATACATACCATACGTATAAATTTGTCACAGGGAAAATTTATATTTCCTGGCAAATTTTGACATTCTGGGAATGGAGAGAAAAAATTCTAGTTTTTTTCTATCATTATTCTGAAATTGGTCAGTTATAAAAACAACAGGAGAATAAAGGCATCTTGACTGAAGTATAAATAATGAACATTGTTTATAATTTTCTTTGCTCTTTGCAATTAAATATCATCTTTACAATAAGAGAGTTTCAAATTATTGCATATCTATTGTGTTGGCTTCTTTGCCTTTCCTCGGTAAGGTAAGTAGTTAAACATAAATAGAGAAATGTGTACATATAGATTGGCCTTTTTATTTTTATGGGTGATAATTAAAATACTTCCTTTACTGTATATTAGATACTCCACTTTTCTCTTGGGTTCTTATTTTAATAATTTTAATTATTTTAATTTTAAATATTTTGATCCTGGTCATGGCTGATGTTTAAGAAATCAATATAAAGTTAAATAAACTAATATTTCCTTTATCATTTGATGGGAAAAAAAGGATTTAAAAAATGTAGTTCTAATCACTTTTATTATGGGCTACTGGAAGTCAGTGAAAAAGAATGGTAAGGTTTTCAGAAAGCTTTTATAAATAGTATTAAAATTATGAATCTTAGAGCTGCAAACCTTCCTTCCTCTGATCAATGCTCAGAGTTTTCACAGCAAATACTAAGATTGTAACTGGATCTTCAAAAATTAACCTTGACTTCTCCCAGTTCTTCACGAAGTAATAATGTAAACCAAATCCTCAAAGATTTGCTTTGAAAAGAAACCCTAGTGTAGAATTTTCATCACCAAGCATGGTTCTGCCTGAAGGACATCCCCAGTTTGTTCCCAGCACTTTTAGACCTTAAGACAAAG
>PVKH010005306.1:0-22261 GCA_004027955.1 Chaetophractus vellerosus
AGGCCCCGGGTTCGGTTCCCGGGGACCTCTCCTAGCGGGCAGACCGCCTTGAGAATGGCAAGCCGCCATGGGCGGGCCAGAGCCGCCGTGGGCAGGGCAAAAAGCTGCCACGGACAGGGCAAAAGCCGCCACGGGCAGGGCAGGTCGCCCGCGAATGGAGCGCAGCCAGCCACCCGCGAACTGAGAGCCAGCCGTGAATAGAAGCAGAAGCCGCCCACAAGCGGGGAAAGCCGTGCCTGCATAGTGACCAGTCTCAGCGCGTCGCCGAAGCGAGGGGAGGGGAGATATGTAATAAAATAAATAAATCTTTAAAAAAAAAAAAAAGATGTAGAGATATATGACATGCACTTATATCCACTAGCAATGTATCATTACTCAAGAGGCTGCATTTCTCAAGACCCCTTAAAGTATAGTAATTACTATACTTTAATTTGTAATTAAAGGATAGAAAGAAATAAGAGCAGAATTGTACCTAGAATAGAAATCTCCTATCTCCAACAGTGACTTTTACATTTTTCAAAAGGGCTTCCTTGTATTTATTCATTTTGTTAAACTGAAGCCATTCTTAGGTTCCATGTGTTTATATTGAATAAAAGAACCTGTCTCACTGGATGGGCCATAGCCATACTGTAAAAAATTATTAACTCTGACCTCTAGGGATAAAGTTAGGAGACTTCATTAACTGGTTTATATTAGCCGATCTTTTAAAATTGAAGAATAGGACATATTGATGTGCTAGAAAATAACTTGAAATTATGTAATATAATTCTCAATAAATGTATTCTCTGATTGGTAAACGGTGTTAAAGGAGCATTTTGAAGATGAATAATCAAGGGAAATATGATTTTTCCCCCATATATCTAAGTGAGAAGATTGAGCTATTTGTCCAATGATAACATTTCTTTAAAAAAACAAACAAACAAACAAAAAGACTCTTCTTTTCAAATAACCTTCTTTGACCTTTTCCCCCAATTCACGACTCCTATTTCTTTTCTAATTTGAGTCTTCAAGACATTTTCCATTTTTGGCTTGGTGAAGATTCTTCATGTCAAACGAACTAAGGAAAATGCAAAAACAGAAATAAGACATTTGGGATAGAATGACTGAAGTTCACTACTGTGGCCCAGTCCAGAGAACAGGAATCAGGGGGATACTTTACATTTTCTATCAAAAGACAGCACAGGTACAAAAGCAAGTGAGACTGTTTAGCCTATTGGAGCCAGGAGAAAATGTACATGTTTACTTTCTATGTGGCAAGGTAGATCAATAACTGGCCTATCTGCTAGAGCTCTATATTAAAATTCTGTTTAGTACTTTTGAGTGAGTTTGAAAGGATTCATTCCAGATTACTGATTCACACAATACAAATTTACTAATCCAAAGAGGCTGATAAGAAAATGAGGAAGCAGTCTTCAGGCACATATTGCTGCATTTTCCAACAATCTCATATTTCAGTGACAGAATAAACCCTTGACTCTCTATAGTACCTCAGAAGCTGTCACAGGAAAATATTTCTTATCTACATGGTCTTCCTCCTCTTCGTCGGGGGGTGGCTTTGCTGGAGGCGGAGGGCGCTCTCTCTGAAAAGGAAAAAAAAACATTTCTTTATTACTTTCTTCAAGTACCTAACTTTTTTCTTTACTCTTACCTTAGTTCATGGAAAAGAAAAATAATCATGTAACAAACTCCCCTAAGAGACTAAACTCAAGGTTTAGTCTGAATAGACGGAGAACCTTCACACCCATTCACTGTTCAATTAGCATGCTGTTTGGTTTTTGACGTTTGTAGCTGAAATCATAAACTCCTCTTTCATAGCCTAGGCTGAGAAATGCCAGCACTGAGAACACATAAATGTCTTGTTAGAAATATCCTTCAGGGGCTGCTGTAGCCCAATTGGTTGGGTGCTGGTTTACCACATAGGAGGCCCCGGGTTTGGTTCCTGGGGCCTCCTCGAGCGGGCAGACTGCCTTGAGAAGGCAAGCCGCTGCGGGCAGGGCAAAAGCCGCCACGGGCAGGGCAAGCCCCCGCAGGCAGGGCAAGCCCCCGCGAACAGGCAGGCCGCCGCGTGGTGAGCTGACTCGGCAGGTTGCCGCAGCGGGGGTAGACAAGCAGACACAGAAGAACGCAAAAATGAACACAGCAAGAACAAGCAGAAAGGGGGGGATATGTAATAAATAAAAAATAAATCTTTAAAAAAACAAAAGAAATATTCTTTATTAAACTGATACATAAGATACTAGTATGGGGGAACCAGCTGTGGCTCAATTGGTAGAGCCCTGGTTTACCACATGGAAGGCCCCAGGTTCAGTTCCTGGGGCCTCCTCGTGAAGGCAAGCCGCCGCGGGCAGGGCAAGCCACTGCGCGGTGAGCTGACTTGGCGGGATGCCGCGGCAGGGGGAGACAAGCAGACACAGAACGCAAAAGCAATGAACACAGCAAGAACAAGCAGCAAGGGGGGGATATATAAATAAATAAAAATAAATCTTAAAAAAAAAAGATACTAGTATGGAATATCAGTGGCTCAATTTTTAGTTTACCCTAAAAAGAGGAAACACTAGATCAAAAGAACTGATATCTCAAATAGTTCTAGCAAACCAAAGTTATTGTGCTGATCCTCATCAGGAAAGTAATCAAGGACAAAGGCATCAATTCCTGTTCAAACTTTAATACTCTGATATCATTTTATCCCTATTTATTAACAAAAGCTCAGAATTGGTTTCTTACCCTTGGTCACCACCTTCAGTGACAACCATACTTCATTAGCATATGAAAACCTTATTTCACCTAAGTTCATTTTTTTAAAGATTTATTTTATTTATTCATCCCCACCCCCCCACCATTGTTTGTGCTTGCTGCCTGCTCTAAGTGTCCATTCACTGTGTGCTGTGTCTGCTTGTCTTGTCTTTAGGAGGTACTGGGAACCGAACCTGGAACCTCCCATGTGGGAGAGAGGTGCTCAATTGCTTGAGCCACCTCAGCTCCCTGCTTTGTTGTGTCTCTCATTGTTTTTCCTCTTTGTGTCTCCTTGTTGCTTCATCTTGTTGCATCAGCTCGTTGCGCCAGCCCATCTCGCCAGCTCACTGTCTTGGTCGTCTTCTCCAGGAGGCACCGGGAACTGAACCCCTGACCTTCCATGTAGTAGGTAGGAGCCCAATCGCTTGAGCCACATCTACTTCCCTAAGCTCATTTTAAAAAGGAATATATGGGAAGCAGCTGTGGCTCAATTGGTTGGGCTCCCATTTACCAAATGGGAGGCCCCGGGTTCAATTCCCAGGGCCTCCTGGTGAAGGCAAGCCGGCTCACCCAGCCTGGTGAGCTGACGGCCCACCCAGCCTGGTGAGCTGGTGCAGCAAGATGAAGCAACAAAGGGAGACAAGGAGACACAGAAAAATGCAAAGCAAATGGACACAGTGAGCACAAGCAGCAAGAGGGGGATAAATAAATAAATAAAAATAAATCTTAAAAAAAAAAAAAAGAAAAGGAATATATGTCAGTTGTCTGCCCTAGAACAGAAGTTTCCAAACTTTTTTCTTAAAGGGCTATATAGTAAATATTTTAGGCTTCACAGGCCTTGGGGTCACTGTCACAACTACTCACCTCTGCCTTTGTAATGCAAAAGTAGCTACAGATAGTTCTTAACTGAATGAGTATGGCTGTGTTCCAATAAAATTTAACTGCAAAACTAGGCAGCCCCTCATTGTCCACAGCATGCCAATCCCTGCCCTAGAGCAAGAAACTCAACAAGGAACACTGAATTAGACAGACCATGGCAACTTTAGGGCTATACCAAATGATCTCTGGTGAAGGAAACCCGAAAGCTAAAAACTGAAGAGAGATTTGCCATCGGGTCTGCATGGTTTACATGCCATAGCCCTATTCATGCTTGATAATCAGTGTTCCTACAGAGAGGGGAGTAACGGCCTACAACAGAAGTACCAGACTTACTGTGCTGCTAGAATGGGAGTATTTCAGAATTCCAGGGCAGAGGTGAATGCTGAATTTTGGGAAAGCTCTGGAGAAATGCACAACAAAGGATGCTTCTCATGTTTCAGAAGCTGCCAGGGATCTATGGACTCTCTGGTAAAACATGCTTCATTGCTCAGTATCATTTATTGATTAGTCAGTCATTCCAATTGTCCCCAGAACCAGATGGATGTCCGATGGAAACAACCTCAAGGAAGGTTTGTACATTCAAGACAAACAAAGCTACTTGGGTCAGATTTCTCACTAAGTACCACTTTCCCCACCCTCCTTTGCTCTGGAAGTACAGAATGAGCAGGGTCCCAATGTCATCTTGTAAGGAAAGGAAGAGCAAAAGGAACAGGCCTATATCCTACACTAGTGAATCAACTCTGGGACATATAGAGCAAAGGAGAAAAGAAAAAGAGAAGAAAAAAACACCACCATAACCAAAAGGACCTATCTTAGAAACCTACCCAAAGCTAAAAGAACCTAGAAAGAACAAAAGGAAAGCCTTTTGTGGAAAAAGTGACTATCAGGGACACTGGAAGGAAACTGAAGCACCAACCACAAGCCTCTTTTTCCTAACATGAAAACTTTGGGCCAGGGGCCTGGAAATATAGAGCTGATTTATACATAACATCTATTATGTCTATCAAGATATGGAAAAATCCCTTGGCCACAGTTAATTACCAAAGGCCAGGAACACAGACAGCGCAGCTACCACAAACACAAGTAAAGAATGGCATAGCATGCAGTCCAAGATGCATCAGTTTCTACTTAGCAGGACCATGGGAGGCCAGATTCCTAGGAGCGGGTGGAACAAAAAGACTTGTGTTAAATCAGTGGCTAAGCCCCAGGGGAACTTGGTTATTCACAGCTTAGTTCAGTAAACCCCTTGCTTCTTCTTGCAGAGGCTCCAGCTCCCCCTAATGGGCATCAATTGTAAATACCACTTAGAGCAAAGCCTTCTCCCACAGTTCGATTTGTTTAATTCATTTGTGCCTAACAGTGAAAGAGGTGGGGAAAAAAACAAAAAAACAAAACAAAAAACAACACAGCTCTGTCTACCGATGCACAGTGCTTGGCTTAGCTGTGCATTTGCTTTATCGTTCACAAGGTGTTTTGCCACAATCCTTGATAACACCCATTGGCGGGCTACTGTAAGACTGGAGGGCCTGCACTATTCCAGGGCAGGGAGAGGAGCCTACTGAAAAAGGATACTCCAAGAAACAGCAGGCTATTCCCCAGGCACAGCTGAAAAGCCCAAGTATCACCGTGTAGGCAAAGGATCATCAAAATGGGCAGAAGCCAGATTCAGGCCAAAAAGGAAATGTCAGCCTCTTAACAGGAAGGAATAACACATACCTGAAAATGTGTTTCAAGGTTATCATTGGGACCCTGTTAGAGCAATGGCCAGTTCTGCAAAAGGACAATGCTCAAAACCTCAAATTATAGGGCCTGATAAAGTGGAAAGGAGGGTAAACAGAACCAGCAATTCCAGTATAGGTTCACAGAATAACTCCCGGAGAGAAAAAGAGGGTAAGAGGTCTTCGGAACAATGTACAGAAGTGGAAATAAGGAAGTAGAAGCAGTAAGATAGGAAGGTGGACCTTGAGAAGGACAGTTTCGGGTTCTCCTCATCCTATTATTTCAATGGCTAGAGGGGTTATGACTGGTTAAAAATAGGTATGCCACAATCTCATACATACGATGTTTGATTAAGTCTTGCTACAGTTCTGCTGATTACAGAACCTGTCCAAATCCAAATGGACAGTTCCTAAGGGCAAATGGAAGGAAGTGGGTACACCAGGCAGACAGGAACTTATTTCAGTGAGCTTCTTCCACTGCAGGAACTGCTCTCCAGAGAGAAAACTAACAATATATAGCAAAGACCCAAGAGACGAGAGTAGCACTAGGGCTAAACAGAAATAAAATGTTTCAATTTGCTCTAAGGCAAAAAAAAAAAAAGTAATGGAAAGATACAAACTGGTTATATTGAAATTAGAAAAATGGAAATTCCACCTCAATGCAATCTGTACAGTTTTACCACACTGTGTGAGAGAGACATGGCAAAGCCTTACAGAGAAGAGCCGAATGAGTGGGAGCCACGCCTCTGAAATGCGAGCTGGCACTAGGGGTCACACTTCCTCTTCCTAGTACCCCACCGCAGAACAGGTCAAATGGACCAACATAACACCCAGAGGTCTGAGGCCCGGGGCCACATACAGGCCTCACTCCAGCAACTTTCACTCCTGCTGCCTCAGCCTCCTTGTTCACGGAGTCTCGGTCAGATGATCGCCCGCTGGCCATGCTGTCCAACGAATGGCATGAGACAGTATTGTACAGCACCTCATAGGGACCCTCCTCTTCAGTATTTGTATCAAAATCAATGATCAGTTCAGTCACTGCTTTCTCCACATCACCTGAAGAGGATGGAGGACAAGAGAGTAAATGAAAGGAGAGCACCAACTAGATATCCAACCACTGCAACAACCCAAGGCCCCTTCAACAATATGAATTTAAACACTGAGCCAGAGCAAGAAAATTAATGACTGCTTTGCTCCATGGACAGGAATAAACATTGAGGGTTTCAGCTGTCCTTTTTACACTGAAAGCTAAACAAAATTTTCTCTTATTCAATATGGAACACCTTTGACAACTATAAGGGATATCTTCCAAGACCTTGATAATATCTTGATATCCCAAATATCTAAATACTATAATAGCCTAAACAAACCATAAAATCTAGCAAGGTATAAGAGAAAAACTTAACTAATCCTTGAAATTCTTAATGAGAGTCTCCAGGTGCTCAAGTAAAACAGAGGACAACAAAGCCTTTCTGAGCTGGAGGTGCTATGAGGCTGTTTAGACCCACTAGATGACAACCAACCTCAGCACATGAGATCCAAATTTGCGACCTCACAAAATGACCAACCATTATAGACCAAAGATCTCTGGGTCTATGCAAATAATCAAAATTATAAACGGAAAATCCTTGCAAGCTAAGAGTTTACAGAACTACCAATCCCATTACTAGCAGATTATGAGGTCATGAAAAAAAGTATATGTGGGGAGGCAGACAAGGAATCCACAGTAAAAACAGGCTGGATGCCCCTAACACCTCTATATTCCTCTGGAAAACCTTTTCCCCCCTTTGTTTAGTGTTTGGCTTTGTTTTGTTTCAATAACTATTTCTATTGTGATCTGTATTTAGGGCAAGGTGTTAGCCTTGATTTTGTCTTTGTCATTCATCATACCTAGGACCCCAAAGGCTGCTGCCTAAATCTGAAAAAGTGAATGATGGCTAGACTAGACTGCCTATCCTAGCATCCAGATCACATTGGTGGCCAAATGATATTATGCAAATTGACCATGACAGTGGCTGAAAGCAAAAAGTCTAAGGTCAAAGCTAAAAAATGTAACATGGGACTGTATAGCATAGCAAAACTTCATGTGAAATATGAATATGGGTAATATTACATATATAAGACTTTTTTTTCTTTGAAACTGAACCAGTGTACGTTAATGTTACAAGATGTTAATATCAAGCAAAAATACAACCAAAGAATATGGATAGTAGTGTATTGTAATATATTAATAATCTTCCATTAAGGGTTTTAATAAAAAAGAACATATGCTAAGGGAAGGAAACTAAACAAAAGGTACCACATATTGTTTGACTCCATCTATACAAAATATAAATATAGATAAATTAGAAACACAGAAACAGAAGAGCAGCTATGTATGGCAGGGGAAGCATAGAGAGATTGAGAGGTGATTATTAAGGGGTAGAGCTTCTTTTTGTTTGTCTGGTTTTTGTTTATTATTATCATTATTGGAATAATGAAAATGCTCTAATAATGACTGATAAAGTGATAAATGTACAACTATATGATTATACTAAATACTACTGACTGTACACTTTGGATGAATTGTATGACTTATTAATATGTATCAATAAAATTGATTTAAAAATATTTTAAAGGCAAAAAAATTTTTTTTACCATATATACATCTACCAACCAGATGACATTCATTTCCTGTTCCCTGAGGACCAATTATGCTCAAGGCACTACAGTGTATGACAGAAAACAGTTTCATCAAAACTTGAATTCATCTTGAGATCAGCCCAGAACAGATCTCATACAGCCAACAATAAAAGTGGAGTGTAAATAGCCCACAGGCCTCAGCTATGTCCAATAAAACTTCATTTAATATTTGAAAGAAAATGAATTTAATAGTATGACTTTATTAAGTACCCACAACCACCTGAAATTATTTAAATGAAGATTTTCCATTCTGCCAAAGACTTCAATTTTTTTTTTCAAGCTGAGACCTCCTTAACTTACCCCTACCTCTTTACAGGCAGAGAAGAGCCACCTTACCCTGAGACTTCTGTGATGTGGAGTCCATATTAGAGAGGAGAGGTGGCTGGACTGTGGGGATTTTATCTATATCCTTGGCACTTCTTTTTCCAATCATGTGATCTACATGGAAAGATATTTTTAAAAAGCTGCACCAAATACAAATGCCTTGGTTTGGCTAGTACATCCCCTGGTCCCCCAGACAGTGAGCTGGACTGATACCTTCAATGAGTGCTGCTATCTGCTGGCTCTTTTGAGAAGGCAGTTCTTGGACGGTGTCTAGGGCAGTCAGTCCACGGTTATCTTTTATGTTGACATCAATTCCTGGAAAGGCACACCAAGTGGACCAGGGGAGTGAGCATTTTCAAACCAGCTCAAAGAAGGTCAAATTCCAGGACAGCTAATGCTCCCAGCAGCATGACCAACATTTTTCATCCAAAGCCATTTAATCTAGCTATTTTAGAACAATTTGTACACTGGCAATCAACCAATAGAGACACACATACATTGGGTACAAGTGCAGCCAGCAAAAATCAACCCCCTCGGGAGGCTAGGGAGAAACAATCCCAACCCTGGCATGCTGTGTAGACAAGAGTGCTGCCGACCTCTCACCTGCAGCCAGCAGGATTTGCACCACATCGGTCTTGCCAAACAAAGCAGCCTCATGCAAAGCACTGCCCTTCTCCGTCTGGAAAGCAAACGAGAGCGCAGAGCAAGATGTCATCAGAACAGTGACCCAGGTTTGGTGTGGTTCACATGACAAATGGGACACAGACAAGAAGGGATAGGAAAATAAACCACACAAAACCCTCTGTCATTATCTTTCCAACTTCTCTTATATGAATTCTAAAACCATGATTGTCGCCCACACATCAAGGCTGTTTGATGTGCCACCAGCAAGCCACATATGAATAGCTAAACAGCTACTCCTGGAGCCACCTATTGGCAAAATTCTGCAAAACTCCACCTTCCTGGATGGAAGGGATAACGAGAAGAAAAATATAAGTGAAGAAAAAACACCTTAACTTCAAATGTGGTTCGGTCAATGTGAAGCCTAATGAATGACCATTCATCTGAATTGGGAAACTAACAACGAAGGGAAACACTAAGTCTCCTGTTGGCAATATCAAGTTTATGGACTTTGGAGGTGCGAAATGGTGGCAGTTGGCAACAGATGTATAGGAAGATAATGAATTTTTTCTAATTTTGAGAGACAGTGCATAAGTACATCTTTTCAGGGTTTAATGACTACATACTACCCCTTGAAATGAAACCAAAAAAAAAGAACAGGTTTGTTTGAGGAGATCATTTGTCTTTAAAGTTTCACATTGAAATGAATCAACAAATAGAAGCACCTGAAATGTGATGTGACATGTGCTAAACAAGAACACAGCCCAGCAGCATGGTCCTTTTGTCTTTTCCAAAATGACTAAGCCCCTTGAGGCTGGGAGGTGCATCTGCCCTGGTACCTGGTAGTTGCTATCCATGCCAGCGTCGAGGAGGACCTGGACCACAGCTTTATGGCCGTTCCTCGCTGCCAAGTGCAGAGGGGTGTGCTTCTTAGTGTTGCAGCTTAAGAGGTTGGGGTGCGCGTTCAGGAGCATCTTCACCACCTCCAGTCTCCCATAGAGTGCGGCCAGGTCCAGAGGTGTCTCAAATTTGTTGTTGCGCATGGTGGGGTCCGTTAGCTCCTCTAAGAGGACCTTCACCACCTCCGAGTGGCCGTACTGAGCTGCACAATGCAGGGCTGTTTCGTTGTCATTGTTCTAAAAGGTTAACAAGTAGAATATATCAGAAAGGGACTGGCAGACTGGCATCTACCTGGGATAGTCACTCGTAAAACCACTGAAATTTAAATGAGAAAAACAGCAGCAATACTTGGCAGCAATAAAAGTAGGTCTGCATCTAGACATACTCCCCTGCAAACAAGTCTGACTGCTCTAATAAGCCACATCTTCCCCCAGTTACAGCAAGCAGGGACCAGTCAGCTAAACATTTGTACTCTCCCATGTGCTGTGAAAGAAGTGTCTCCAGATTGTAGGGAGAGTGAACGAGATAATGTAGCATGCATTTGCCCTGGCATAGATCAATGCCAATAATATCAATGCCAATAATATTACTGCCATTGTTTCATTTTAAACTTCAAATGGTTTTACAACAATTTATATTTATTTTACCCTGTGGTTCTGATTCTGGATTTGTCAATCATCCATTGCCTTATGCACAAGCTTTTTTGAAAGAGTTGGTGATCTGTGTAGTTTCTTGCATGCAAATCAATCAGCCAATAATGAAAGTAACAGAGCAGAGCACCAAAAATCACTCTTACAATATCAGCCAACAGCCATTTTGAGGGGAGGGAGGCGCTTAGGCTCAGTCACAGAGGAACAAGGAAACTTGATGCTGCACCGTGCCTACTGCAGGAACCTACACCAATCAATACATGCAGTATCTACTCATTAAAACAGCAGCCAGGACAGGGTACTGTTTCTTATATAAGAAAGATGCAATCAGACACTGGGATGTTTTGTGAGAGAGGTGCAAAATATTCAAAAGCAACATTGCCATTGATTCAAATTCATAACCACACAAACCCATGGCCCTCTAATGCCAATTTTGTTTCAAACTAAAAGGAGAACCTGGGATAAAATGGGAGAAATTTGAGCTTTCCCAACCATCAGAAGCAAAATGTTATTCAAGTTATGCTATTTCTTTCACTATTATTGATTATGTATACTTATTGCAAAAGTAAAGTATTTCTATGATCTCTCCTTTTTTTAAGAAATACTAGCCAGAACAATTCTCCCACAAGATTTTGAGATTCCTAAATTTGGAGAAACAAAGCTTAAGGGGGCATGTGCCCATCAAGGCAATATTTTGCACCTTCCAGTGGTCAAATGGTAAAAAGTATTGTACAGTTGCTTTAATTCTATTAATGATGTTAAAAGTAACAGACTAGGAGTTACCCAAACATGCATGCAATTCCATCCGCTTTTGATCTGGCATTTGACTGCATCATTTTTTCCAGCTACACCAAGTGTACCAGAAGGATACAGAGCTGCTGGGAGCAAGGCCCCAAGGCCAGAATGATGGCAAAAGAAATTTTTAAAAGTGAAATAAAGATGGAAAAGGTGGTAGTAGGAGCCACATGCAAAGATAATTGCACACAGATAAACAGAGGATGTAGAGGAAGCAGCACTGGACTCAAACACAGCTAAAGGAAAGCAGCTGCTGAGAAAGCTGACAGTTTTCACTGGCCACAGCACAACTAGTTAGCAATGACCTCCTATGATACAACTGGACCCCAAGGGACATGTTCCATGCCAATCTAAAAGTCTGGAGGAAAGGGAAATGCAGGGAAGAAAGCAAATCCCTGGGGTTCCTTATGCCAATCAAACCATTTAGGACATTCATTGGAATGCCCACTTCCCACTACACTACGACATGAGTTCCCTTGGCTAACTCAGAGCAGGCACTTTATTGTCTCATGATGAAAATACAGCTACACCAACAAAAACTCCATGGAGCTTCCTGTAGAATGATTCTGGGGCAGACTGGCAACCCAAAGAAGTTTAAGAGGGGCTTTATGTCTTAAGATTAGGATGGTAGCAAGGGCCACGAAAATCAGCTTATTCTTTTGGAAACCCCAATTCAAGAAAATTTCTGTTTTTTCTGAGGCAGATATTGTTGTCTTTTTTTATACCCAAGTTGTCTCCCAACAACCAGAATAATTTGTCCTTGATTATGTAAAAAGTACGCAATTACAAAGTATGCAAAACTCTAAACTATCCAGGAAGGAAAAAAATCTTCTCTATTTCCCCCCCCAGAACTAAGGCAGCTACCACAAAGCTGCCCTGCTAAAGGCAAGATCTTGAACAGCACCAAGCAAATATCCTGCCCTGTTTTGTTAAAAATGGTCTGGCCACATTTCTTCAGAAAGTTACTCTCCTATTCACAGTATAGGAAGCATCTTACTTATGCCTCAGTCTGCCAGACATGGTCTGACAAATATAATACTCTTGAGTTTATGCCAGTGGTGACTACATCTCTCTCCTACTGAATAGAGGCCGCCACAATGAGCTCTTAATTGCAGTTTCCCCTTGAAGCCTGACAACTATCAGGGCAGAAAGTCACTAAGTGTTGAATCATGGACCCAAAAGGAAGAGGAAAGATTCCAAGGAGAGATATAGACTCCTAACCACCTGGGATCCCTCCCTCTCACACCTTCCAAATCACACTATAGGTGCTCACAACACCCCAAGAGTTCCCAGAATCATATTATGAGTCAGGACTGAGAAAAGGGATTAAGGTGAAATACTCCAATTTTTCCTAAACTTTTTCACAAACTCTCCAGTCCTACACATCCGGAAACTCACTTTCATTTTTCCTTGCTATAGTCAGAACTTCGAGGAAAAAAGGGAACCGTACACATAGCCCTAACCTCTGGAGACCTCATTCAATGTGTAAATCCATTATAAATAAGCATATACTACAAGCAACAGAAAGTTGTACAGAAACATTTCCATGGTCTTTCTCCTCTCAGAACTATTTCAGGGCTATCACCTTCCTGTGCTTATTTTACAGCTTCAACCACATACTTATTCATTGTTGACAGATGTCTAAGATGGGGACACTTGGACTACAGTAATGACAGTATAGGGTCTATAGAGGACCCTAAATACCTATATACCTATATAGGACACAGGAGAAACAAGGGAGCTGAATTCATTATGTGGAAGAAAAGTTAGACTAACTGTAACAATCTGACGCAGAACTCTGATCAGCAGATGGAAGATATAAGAAGACAGATGCCAACCAAGTATAAGAGACCAAACCCCGTGGCATCCAAAAAGAGGCTGCCGAGCAGTAGTGAATTTTGTTTGTTATTAGGAAAAACAAAATAAGAGGTGGATGATCTACCTGTCAGGGAACAGAAGGAAGGGACTCTCCCGTTCTGAATTTTTACAAAGCTGACCTAGATCAATGGTTCTCGAGCTGGCTTCTCATTTTAGAATTACACAGGGTGCTTAAAAAAAAAAAAAAACTTGGGTCCCATCCTAGACCTGCCAAGGTAGCACCTGAGAGGGTAAGGCCCAAGAAGCTATTCTTAAAAAGTTTACCAGCCTGGCAGGCTCCAACTTAACCAAACAAAGTCATCATCATCAAGAATGAAAACAAACATGCCTTGTGATGTGATATACTAAGAAGGACATAATATCACTTCTGGGGCATTCCTGCCAAAAATATATAACCTGAATCCAACCATGAGGAAAAAGACTAACTCAAACTGAAGGACAGTCTACAAAACAACTGAACTATAATCTTAAAAATGTAAATGTCATGAAAAACTAAGAAAGGCTAAGAAACTGTTCCAAATTAAAAGAGTGACATGATAACTAAATGCAATGCGTGATCCTGGATTGGATTCTGGAACAGAAAAAAAAAATTGCTATAAAAGACATTATTGAGACAATTGGTGAAATTTGAACATGAATTCCATATCAGGTAACAGTATTGTATCAATGTTAAATTTTCTGAATTTAATAAATGTTGTGATTACACATTGAATGTTTTTGTCCGTAGGAGATACATGCTAAAACATTTAGGGTTAAAAGGTCATGATGTCCACAGCTCTCAAATAGTCATTATCATTTATCAACTACCACCACAGCAATTACATATTTTGTGTGTGTGTGTGTATGTGTGTGTATATTTCTCTCTATATATATAGAGAGAGAAAGCAAATGTGGCAAAATGTTAATTAGTGAAAGGAGGAGAAAGAAGAGTATACTGGAGTTCACTGTAGTACTCTTGCAACTTTTCTATAAGCTAGCAATTTTTTCTAAATAAAAAGTTTTTCAAAAAGCTTAGCAAAATCCCCTTTATAAAAGCAACAAAACAAAACAAAACAAAACAAAACAGCGATTCTGATCCAGTCAGACAAGCTGATCAGCATTTGGATACAACTGCTCCAGATACCCCCAGATCCTTTCCAGCTCTAAAACTGAGTCATTTTAAGTTTTCAAAAAAATAGATCTTCCCTAAAACTAATTTGACTGTCACTCATTTTATGATATTCAGGATTATGTTAAAATGGTTTAAAAGGGGGTGGAAATAATTTTAACAGTTCCACCTTAGCTAAAGCTGACTTAAATTTGGACGGGTCTGTGCCAACATGCTTAAAAAGGGAAGATCCCAAACGCTGAAAAGAAACATCAAAGCTCATGAAAACTACTTCTGCTTCCAGGAAAGACATCACAGACTTCTTAATTTCTACAGGTGCCTGATAGGACCTAGCACTCAAATGTATTTTAGTAAAGCAATTCCTAGACACAGGTTAGGTCAATAAAAACCCAACGAGTCAGGATAAAACCTAGGAAGGTTAGATTTGAATTAGTTCAAGAAAAGTCTGCATTCTCAGCACAATCCAAACAGCTTTATCCCTTAATGCAGTCTGTACCATTCGGCCTTTCTGGGTAGAGGGAGAAAGAGCAAAGGGCAGTATTTCCAGAGTGAAGTAATTCTTACTCCATTTAGACTAATTCTCATTTATGTGTGCAAAATTAAGGGATAGGAAAATGTACTTTCAAAAACCAAAGTCTTACCCTCTAATCAGAGCTTTATAAGCTATATAAACTAACCACACTGTGAAGAAAAACAATCACTTCACAACCAATCCCCACTTCCCCCTCAAAATACTTGAACAGACTAATTGAGGAATGTTTCATGAAGCTTCATGTACTGATAACAAGAACTGATTCCAAAATGTCTTTTCAGAAATCCAACATTATATACCTTTTAAAATTAAGATCTCATATATTGCTAGTTACCAGATATTTTTACTTTATGTACATTATCTTATTTGAACTCCCAACAATCCAAAAAGATAGATAGCAGTACCTCCATTTTACAGAAGAAGCAGCAAAGGCTCAGAAAAATAAATAATTTGATGAAGGCAACAAAACCAGTAAGTGGCAGCCTAGAATTCAAACCCAGGTCTGACTTGAAAGCCTATGCCTGGCATGATTTTCCACTCCACCACACTGCTACTGAAACAACTACTACTACTAAGAGTATTTTCCTATTTTGAAGATTAGAAAACTGAATTTAACAAGAATGGCTCAAACATATGATAACATGGATGAACCTTGAGGACATTATGCTGAGGGAAATAAGCCAGACACAAAAGGACAAATATTTTGTGGTCTCATTAATATGAACTAAATATGAATAATAAATGCATTAAGTTAAAACCTAGGGAGTATAGGTTACTAGGAGATAGGATGGAACTGAGAATGGGTACCGATGCTTAATGTATGCAGAATTTTTTTAAGATTATTTATTTATATATATATCCCCCCCTTGCTGCTTGTGCTTGCTGTGTTCATTTGCTTTGCATTCTTCTGTGTCTGCTTGTCTCCCCCTGCTGCGGCATCCTGCCAAGTCCACTCACCATGTGGTAGTTTGCCTTCTCGAGGCGGTCTGCCTTCTCGAGGAGGCCCCGGGAACCGAATGAACCTGGGGCCTCCCATGTGGTAAATCGGAGCCCTACCAATTGAGCCACAGCTGGTTCCCTGTATGTAGAATTTTTAATTAGCTTAACTGTAAAAGTGTGGAAATGGATAAAGTTGATGGTAACACATTATAGTGAGTATAACTAACATGGCTGGTTTATAAATGGGATTGTGGCTGAAGGGGATAGTTTAGGGATGTAAATATCAATGGAAAAAAAGCTAGAGAATAATCTAGGGACTGAATAACATAGTGAGTTTAGTGGTGTATGAGGACTATGGTTAATAGTATAAATATAAGGATGTTTTTCTTTTATAAAGTGTTATGAATATGGTGATACATGGGAAAACTACAACTAATGTAACTAATGGACGTAGTTAACAGTAATACTGTAATATATTTGCAGCAATGGCAAAGAAGATATATCAATTCTAAGGGACAACAATGGGGGGTATAAGGAGGTATGGGATTTTCCCTTTTGCAGTAATGAAAACGTTAAAGTTGACTGAGGTGATGACAGCACAGCTCTTTGATGGCACTTACAGTGAATTCTGTAGTGGAAGATGGGTTGTGTGGTTAACAGAACAAATTACTATTACTAGGTGGTAAGAATATGGTGATGCATGGGAAAAATACAATTACTATAACTTATGGACTATGGTTAACAGCAATGTTGTAATATTCTTGCATCAGTGTCAAATAAGTTAGTGTAACAACTCTAAGGGTCAATAATAGGGGGTATGGGATTTTTTTCTTTTGGAGTAAGGAAAACATTAAAAAATTTACTGAAGTTATGACTGCACAACTCTGTGATGAAAGTGAGAGCCACTGAGTGTACTGTGTATACACAATGAACCACTGGTGGAAGATGGACTGTGGTTAATAGTACAAATATAAGAGTATTCTCTTATGAACTATAACAAATAGACAATACTAATACACGGTGTTAATAATAGGGAATGTATGGAAAAAATATACCAAATGTAAGCTATGGACAAGAGTTAGTGGTAAAAGTATGATGATCTTTCACAATCTGTAACAAATGTTCCACAACAATGTAAGATGCTGGTGGAAGGGTGATATAAGGGAATTCTGCATATTATGCATGATTGTTTTGTGAGCTCAACTTCTCTAATAAAAATATATGCAGGGGCCGGCTCGATAGCCCAGTGGATAGGGTGCTGGCATACCACATGGGAGGCCCTGGGTTCGATTCCCGGGGACCTCTCCTAGCGGGGCAGACCGCCTTGAGAATGGCAAGCTGCCATGGGTGGGCCGGAGCCGCCATGGGCAGGGCAAGAAGCTGCCACGGACAGGGCAAGAGCCGGGCAGGGCAGGTCGCCCGCGGATGGAGCGCAGCCAGCCACCCGCGAACTGAAAGCCGGCTGTGAACGGACGCAGAGACCGCCCACAAGCGGGGAAAGCCGCGCCTGCGCAGTGACCACTCTCGGCGCGTCGCTGCAGCGGGGGGAAGGGGAGATATGTAATAAAATAAATAAATCTTAAAAAAAATATATGCATTTTTAAAAAAAGAATGGATCAAAAGAAAAGGTGATATGTTCTATTACCCCAGACCAAACTACTTCTCCACCATCAAGACTCAACAGCTAAAGAAAATCTCCCCCAAGGCCTTCCTAGGCCTAGCCAGACAGTAAGAAGCTTCATTTGCTAAATCAGAATTTCTCAAAGAAAAACATGAAATATCTGTGTAGTGTTTGGAAACATGCAGAAGTACCTCTATTTCCCTTCCCTGAGGCAGCTGTATTCAGAGCAAGTGACGGGCAGCTAATGTGAATAATGCAGTGACTCAAGTAAACTCCAGACTGTTGCCAAAAAAACTTCAGATAAAAAAATGGCAGGTGAGAGCACTGAGGGAAAAGGCTAACACCCCTACCCAACCGACAAGCTCTTCCAATAAGTGGTGAAGGGGTGAAGGCCAAGGGCTGAGAGGCCAGTGGCGCAGGGCGGTTCACCACCAAACAGGCCTATCTGACCACTACTCGCCCTCAGCCTCACCTTGAGGGAGACTCAGGACAGCACCCGCCTGGCCCTGCAACAGCATTTCCTACTTCAGAGCCCTTCCAGGGATCAAGAGTGAGCAAGCAGATGGAGATTCTAACAAACAGGTGGGGAGAACAAACTGAGGAGTTAAAGCCTCAGGCAGAAATGTACAAACTCCAGGAAATGAGAGGGGAGTGGCAAGTGACAACTTTTAAAAAAGTAAAATGGAGTCACCGGTGCCCTTTTCCCCACACCTCCACCATGCGTTACTGAAATTTGAAGGGAAATCAGATTCTACTTCAAAGAAAATATAGAAAGCTGACTCAATATTTTTTTCAAACTCCAGCAAGTACAATTTAAGCATTTGTGCTGTGTTCATTTAAAAGCTAATCTGAATGACATCTTTTAATTGCATTTTTCTTTTTTTTATTTAAATGATTTTAGAAATCACAATAGCAGTGAAGGACATAATACAGTTCCTTCTATCACCCCATTCCCCCAGCTTCTAAACTTTTCAGATGTCCCAGGAAAAGCACCTAACCTTTCTCAAATTAGTATGGGTTTTAAAAATAAAATCAAAACCCACTGCAGCTGTATTTTTCTACTCCCAGACAAGCCAAAAGCAGATGACTGAAGCAGATAACAGTCAGGGTGATGAGAAGGTGCTTGAGTGTGCAAGAGTGGAAGCCAGAGAAGACCAAAGAGGAGGTGCAGCTCGGAGAAATGATGCAGAGAAATCCTGGCAGCAAAGTACACACCTTGGCATTGATATAAGGGTCAAAGGGGCCGTACTTTTTGAGTTCTTTAATTTCAAGAGCATTCTACAAAAAGGAAAGGAAAAGAAAATATGATGATGAAATGGATGAAATATATCAAAAGCAATGCACAGCCCTGAAGGGGCCCAACACTAGAACAACTCAGAGTTGCCCTTTGGGTGCCTCAAAAGGAAGTTAATGGGAAAGAAAACCTCCAGGGCACTGCACTCCTCATCCCCTTTATCCAAACATCCAAGAGGAACCATGTCAGTGGTTTTAAAAATGTAGTGTTTGTCACTACCACCTAGATTCATTAGCTTCTTTAAGCTTCTACAGATATCCTGCCCAGCCTCTGTCCCACCCACCTATCTGCCAGACATTCAAAGCACTGGGCTGGGGGCACCACCTATCAAGGGATACTCCAGGCAGGAGGTGGCTGTGAGCAGAACAAGCTAGCATACTCAAGTGACTCAAAAATCCAAGCAGCTGTGTTCCAAGGCAAAAGTGAGCAAAGACAGGATTAGAAAAGGGATTGCTGGAATTTCTTAAATGAGAAGGACTTTAATGGATGACCAGTTTTTTCAACATTGAGGAGTATTAGTTAAAAGCAGACTTCCTTATAAATTAACTCCAGATGAGAAATTAAAAATTTAGCCAGGAGGAGTAAAATTACACTTAGAATCTAAAGAGGCAATTCTAAAGAGACAATTTTCATTCCCAAATGTTATAAACAAACTCATTGATGATCTTAAATGTTTGTTGTTCACCTACCCAGAAAATATAGCCTGAAAGGGGAAAGGAAAAGTGGTTAAGTTATACACACGCAATCTCCAAATTGAGAGATCTGGGAGGACTGCTTTAATTTTCTCTAGCCTCAGAGTGAAAGTGAAACTGCTCTTCTCAGAGTCAGTCATGTTCTTAACAGCTCACAGAGTACTTGCATGGGTTTTGTTGACAGACAGACTCCCCAGCACGATTTCCTATTTTTGGAGGAATCACCTTGATCTAATTCTATAGGTAATTTAACACTCTCCTCTCAGCAAAGTCATTAGGAAAATAGTCCTAAGCTCATTTAGAAAGAGCAGGATCTTCCTCATTCAAGCAACTGAGAAAAGTACCTGCTTCAGTTCAGATCAGAGGGCAAAAATAAGAGAATGGCTTGTCATATGGGGAAAGCAAATCTCCTCTCAAATGGGCACATACCTCAGATTCATATTACAGGGAGTTGTAGTTTAAGACTCATCTAAAACCTTGCATAATTCAAGCATAATTTTCCCAACAGAATAAATGTAAAGAGGAGAGCTATTCTCAGGGTACCTAATCCACCACCATTGTTAGATACTTTTGCTTGAATGCTACCTTTTTCATTTTCTTAGAATTGTCTCACTCTTTCAAAGCAAGTCCACTCCTAAGGTAACATCAGAGGACATCATGGAAATGATCTTCATACTGGTGAACCACCTCTGACTTCCATTCACATGTTTTTGCTTTGAGGATTCGTTTATCAGCACTAACACTAGTACTTGCACTTCTGCAAGTTCCGGTGTGTGTAAAATAACAGCATGGTTCACACAGTACTGATAACCACTGGCAAGTATTTCCATTTACCAGGTAAAGTTGCTTTGCCTTGTCAATGGCATGAAATCAATTTACAGTTCATTATCCTACCAGTTTGAAATTGACTCTATGCAATTTTGAAGAATTTGTATTATTTCAAAATTTGCACAGGAAGTGACTATTTCATATATAGTTTTATTACAGTACTATTCCAAATCTTCATGATTCTAAAATGTAGCTTCATGGTATAAGGTTGCCCTGATACACTAAGAGGAACAGAGCTGGAAGGAGGGGAGTCATGTTTGGGGTGTGGAAGAGCTGGTGCCTTGAGATTTGAGCTATGGGACTATGATGGCAATGGATGGAGCTACCAAGGTCTAGCTGTGGCTTCGTGGAGCAAAGCCTCCCTTCCTTCCGACCTGTTCATTGACTCTGGTGTGGGAGGGCCCTTGATGGATGAGCAACCGAACTATCTGGGCATCTCCTTTCCAGGCTGCCAAGTGCAGAGGGTAACAGCCTTTACAGTCAGCCACGTTGGTTAGTGCATCGTTCCTCAGAAGAACCTCGACCACATCCCTAGAAGGCAAAAATCAATTATGAGCTTGCAGATCTCAGAAGTCTTTTCAACTAACAGCTCTTTACATTTGTATAGCAAGAAGCACTTTCACAGACATCATCTCATTTGGCTCTTCTCTACTGAGTTCATGGACCAGCCTTCTCCTTTCACTCTATGAACTCCTTGTAGAGCTGCCGATGTGTGACAGAACCATCTTGAGCCCCACTACACTCATTTATCACCTGCCCCATTTATCAGGCTTTCTTGGTAATCCATCTATTTTACCACTATCTTGAAAATGTCTGATCCCTTTGTCTAAACCTTGCAATATCTCCTTGTTTGTGATGTTTAAACAGCATTCGGGGACAGAATTTACATAAAAGTAGCCATGCAAGACAAACATCATTATTCACCACATTATTCAGAGCATTCAGTGATGTGGGAGCTGAAAGGGGATGAGCAGAGCAGGAATAAGTTTGTTGTAAATATAAGCCAGACACATATGATATCTCCAGAAAGAGGAACTTGGCTTTCTTCTTGGTGACCTCACTAATTAACCAGATACAAGAGCATAATTACCCCCATGTACCCGAGGTCAGAGAAAATCCCAAAGTAAACAAAAACAGCATCTGGGGCCGGCTTGATAGCCCAGTGGATAGGGCGCCGGTACACCACATGGGAGGCCCCGGGTTCAGTTCCCGGGGACCTCTCCTAGTGGGCAGACCGCCTTGAGAATGGCAAGCCGCCATGGGTGGGCCAGAGCCGCTGTGGGCAGGGCAAAAAGCTGCCACGGACAGGGCAAAAGCCGCCATGGGCAGGGCAGGTAGCCCGCGAATGGAGCGCAGCCAGCCACCCGCGAACTGAAAGCCGGCCGTGAATGGAAGCAGAAGCCGCCCACAAGTGGGGAAAGCCGCACCTGCGCAGTGACCAGTCTCGGCGTGTTGCTGCAGCGGGGGGGAAGGGGAGATATGTAATAAAATAAAATAAATCTTTAAAAAAAACCAAAAAAACAAAAAAACAAAACAACAACAACAACAAAAAAAACAGCATCTGGAGAAGAACTTGCTACAGTAATTTAAGTTTAAGATGCACTTTAAAATTCAGGAGGGCCCGGCTAGATAGCTCAGTGGATAAAGAGCGCGCTGAGGTACCACATGGGAGGCCCCGGGTTCAGTTCCTGGGGACCTCTCCGAGCGGGCAGACGGCCTTGAGAAAGGCAAGCCGCCGTGGGCGGGGCAAAAAGCCGCTGTGGGCAAGGCAAAAAGCCACCATGGGCAGGGTGGAGCCCCCACGGGCATGGCAAAGTCACCCGTGAAAAGCGGAGCCATTGCCTACAAAGCGCGGAAGCCGGCAGCCTGCAAAAACATGGAGGACTGCTGCCCACAAAACATGGAGCGGAGCCGCCCGTGAAAGCGGAATGGAGCCACCCACGAACGGCGCGAGCCGCCGCCGGAGGGCCGACTCAGTGCGCCGCCACGGGGACGGGGGGAGACAAGAAGCGGACATAGAAAAACGCAGAGGAATGGACACACAGCAAGAGCAAGCGGGGGGGGGGG